>CALPBR020000020.1:32500-76704 GCA_943138885.2 Tholera decimalis
AGGTTAGGTTAGGTTAGGTTAGGTTAGGTTAGGTTTTTTTTTTTTTTTTTTTTTTTTTTTTTTTTTTTTTTCTGCTTTTCCCCGATCATAGAGAACACCGGGACCTTATTTTACTATATTACACATTCATTCAAGTTCTCGCATATATTCCTCTCGCACTTTCAAGCTTCATACTTTGTCTTTCTTATATTCATCACATTCATTCCTGGCCGGGTGGGACTCCCGCTATTCTATGCCTATTTATATTTTTCTTTTTTATTTGGGTAAATAAGTTTCTCATGCTTTTATTTAATTTTCTTATCATAACATACTATACATATTTTTTTGTTGTTCTTATCATATATTTCTTACATTTTTCTATTTCTTAGTTCTATTCTTAAATCTATAAATTTTACATCAAATTATACCTTTACTTATTGTCTTATTTCTAGTGTTCTTACTATTTCGTAGTTCTGTTCTTATCTACTATTTATGCAATGGTACTTATATTTATTTAGTTCTTGTTTGCTTTTCGCCATTTTACAACGTACAATACTGCATTTTGTAGGATTGGTCAATATAATGTCGTGTTATATCTGGTTTTGTGCTTTCTTTCTTTATTTTAATACGCTCTTATACCTAGGCAATAATATATATATACAGAGTTATACATATTTATTGTCTGTTTCTTTTGCTTGTTTTCATTTTATACTTGGTTTTTCTTTATTTTAAGTTGTTATTTGCGTTTAATATGTGTGTTCCTGTGCCAATATAATCGTGTATATTCAATATACATTCTGTATATCTGTGTGTTTTTGTTGTCATGTATTTCCTGGTTTTGTGTGTAATGTCTATGTTTCTGTGTGTTTTGTGACTGTGTGTGCGAATCTATGTTTTTGTGGGTTTTGTGCCTGTGTGTACGTGTTTGTTTTGTTTGTGGGTCATGTGAGTGTTTCTGTACTGATATAGTCTTGTATATTAAATATACTTTCTGTATATCTGTTTGTGTTCGTGTTATCATGTATTTCGTGTTTTTGTGTGTCGTGTCTATGTGTCTGTGTGTTTTGTGGCTGTGTGTACGTGTTATGTATTTTTCTGCATGAGGATTAGGCATAGGCCGTGTTTGCACGGGCCAGGTAGTCCCATTTTTTTCGTACCGGGCAGTCCACACTAAACGCATTATGGTCGGTCTTCTGCAACCCAGAGTGTGAGCAGTTGCAGCACTGCGGTTCATTTCCTGCGATAAAGTCTGTGCATTTTTCGCGCAGGTGAGGTCCTCCACAGTGGCTACATCTGTCCACACTCTCGGTGCAAAATTTCCGACCATGTCCGTACGCGAGGCACTTCGTACATTGAATGAGCGGAGACTGGTCCTCGACTCTGACCCTTTGAAGGTCCAGATAGAGGGCTCCAGCCTCCGTCATTCTTTGCCATACTTTAGGCCTCACCTGAAGGATGATATGCGCTGTCTTGGGATTTCTTGTTCTTTTTTTAAACTTTATTGTCATTTCCGTGTCTTCTTCGGGTAGGCCCATGAAGATGTCCTGATTCTGAGCGTGGATTCCCTTAATTATTTCTTGGTCTTCGCTATCTACAAACACGTCTTTCAGGGCAATGAGAGGGTTTTTGTTTCTCATGGGCGCTACTGTCAGTCCGTCCCCGCGACTCTCTATTATTGTTTGCACTTTCCTCATTTCTTCCTCGGTATCGCAACCCAATATAATAGTTTGGTTCTTGGCCTTTCGAACCTTGCTTATTTTAAGGCCGGTGCCTCTGGCGTCGACCGCCCTCCTCACCCTGGCGAGCACCTCGTCGGCGGTCTCCTGACCGCCTTCGAAGGTGACCGCCATTGAGTGGAGAGCGGGGCGGTGGACGGGCTTGGCTGCTGCGGCGACGCTGGCGTACGTCTTGGGAGATGGAGCCAGGCCTGCCCCGGACGTCAGCCTCTTGGCGACCTCCACGAGTTCCTCATTGGCCGCGGCAACATCCCCGGCAACACCGCCGACAAGGTCTTTGAGGAGGGCGTAGTGCCGACCGCCGACCTCCTCGGTCGTTTGGTCTATGGCAGCCCTGACCTCGTCGATCTTGTTGAAGATGGTGTCGGTGAGGTTGCCGCCTCGGTCGTCGTTTCGATCGTCAAGTTTGGCGAGGTCCGCTTTCAGGCCTCGCTCCACCTCGTCCAATCGCTCCGTCAGCGCCTCCTCCATCTCTCCCAGCCTCCTCAGGACGTCATCGTGCCCCTCCGACGACGGGGCTCTTGTAGGCGTCTTCGATTTCGGGACCTCTTGTTCGTATTTTTGGATACGCCTACTGAGTTCAAAAATGGCTCTTATGCCTTTATCGGATTGCACCTCCAGGAAAGTTTTTATGTCCCTCCTCATTTGAGGGTAATCGTGTACCTTCGAGGGGATATCCTCGAAGGTCCGCATGATTCCCTGGAGGAGCTGATCACTCGACAGTTCCGCGTATTCTTGCTTTTGTTTTTGGAAGAAATCCATGTTATCGAGTGATCTCCGTGTGGCCTGTGGTCTCTTGATGAAAGTCCTTGCAGAGTCCTGCACTGCTGTACCTGTGGTGGTGGGGCTGGGAGTAGTGGATGAGGGCTTCTTGGCGGCGCCAGAGGTCGTGGGTGTGCGGTACATATTGTTTAGTCGGGGAAAATTGTCTTGTGTGTAAATTTGACCCTGTAAAGGGGGGTATAATATTGTGTAAGACCCTGTAAAGGGGGGTCTGTGTCAGTGTAAATACAAGCACTAATAATAAAACCTAATAACTAATTACAGTTTATAAATAAAACTAAGGTTATAAACTAAAACTAGCAAATTTGGTTAATTAAACCAAAAAGTACACGTTTGGCCTCAATAAAGGCTATTGTCTACTAGCTATTTGGGGTGATCTAATCACCCCCCGTCTAATAAAATATAAGCGCTAAAGATTAGAAGTATAAAATAAGGTCAAAAAAAAATTCTTATATAAAATTAAATAAATTAAAGTTAGATACGGTTCGGACTTGACCGCGCCTCGGTCTTGACCGCTTGAAACTAGTCCGAGTCGGGTTATTCTAGGTTAATAAACCAAATGTGTACAATATTAAGGGTTTTAAGTTTTTGAAGAAAACTTAATTAAAATAAAACCAAATACGGCTCGGGCTTGACCGCGACTCGGTCTTGACCTTGGTCGGAGCAGATTAGGTGTCGGTCAAGGCTTTGGGAACATAAATCTGTATAGTATAATATAGTCCGTACTGACCGAGATATCAGGTTTTGGGATGTGGGGAGTGGGGGGGGGGGGGGTGGGGGTCCAAACAGGGGGGAGAGGGTTTCTCCTGCGCGACTTTAGCCACAAAGGCTGATTCCGAAGTCGGATCGGCTCTAACTCCTCTCGTTCCCGAGATATGGCCCTCCAAAGGATGTGGAAAAGGAAAGTTCAGGAAAAAGGAAAATAGGGGGGGGGATCGATATCTCGGTAGCGGTTTTCACCTTAGTGTCGTGTCTAACGACACTACACAGGCCAAATTTGAGGTCCAAATTGGCCTAGCTCCTCTAGTTTCGGAGATATACAATTTTTGGGTACCGGGTTCGGTTCCCGGTAGGTGAAATTTCCTAAATATTTCCAAAAAATTTTTTCCAGATTTATGTTCCCGTGCTAGTTGGCGCTTTAATGGGTTGTCAGTCCGAATTGTTACCCGTTAATATTATTCTAAAAAATATAAAATAAAATTTCCGTTTTATCTTTTTATGTTGAGGGTAGCGGCCCGAAGTCTAAAATTTATATGTTACTAGGTTAATTTTACAGTTTTCCGCCAGTGCTTCCTCGACTTTGGGGGTCAATATCTTTGGTTCTAACTGAGACGCGTGGACTTTTGACGTGCCTGCAGATACGGGGGGATTTCCCCTTTCTCCCGACCCGCGTCCCGGATTCCTCGGTTTAGGGGTTCACCTTTGAGGAATCGTCAAAGGGGGTCGTTCACAGTTTCGCGACCGCAAATACTGTGGCTTTCGAACTTCCCCTGCACCTAAAAATCCGAAAATCGGCCCGGGAGTGGGTCTGCCCCGCCTCCGCACCCCGTCAAAAATCCAGGCGTACACCTCCCCTCCTTCAACCCCCAAAGTACGATTGCAAAAAACTTTAAAATTATGCTATCCTTATAATTGAGGTTTCTAAAGCTAATATATACATTAAAATTACTAAATATGATTTTCCATACAGCGGTACCCTTAGCGTTTATGACTAACAACTTTAAGTAGATGTTGGGGTGGTATTTATCCACCCCCTGATTTTTTGAAATTTAAAACTTGAATATCTTTACAACTATTAATGCTAGAACTATAAAATTTAAAATCTAAGTAAATCTAAGGCGGCCTAATTTTTAGAGTCCTTTAAAAACTTTCTATCTTTCCCGGTTTCCCGGGAAAAGATTTTTTTAAAAACGGAAATCTTCCTTACTGCTTTTTTGCGGTCTTCCACACTGTATTTTCACCTTGTTTTTTCGTCTCCCGGCTCCTCGTCCGTGTCGCTTCTGGATAACGGCCTCGGGTCCCGTGCGAACCCTCGGGAACACCGAATTCGCTCCACGCGGCTGAGGGTTTTCGCCTCTATCTCCGGCACCCCTGGTCGGATTACCCCGAGTGGGGTGTCTGGAGATAGGTCTCGTTCTCGCGCACCTTGCTGCAGTCTTAGATCTTTAAGTGCCCGCACCAAATCAGGCAGCGTCGGGCTTTGAAGTTTTTTCCGCACAGTTTTTTGCGGTTTTTAGTCACAGTTTTCCACTTATCACTTTGAAAATTGCACAGTCACTTGCGTCTTCGCAGCGCGCTTCTATTGATATGCAACACATATACTTTTTTGCGAAAAACACTATTTTTAAGATTTTTCCTGCGCGGAGTGAGCCAAAACTGATCCGATCGCGGCGGGGGGCGCCGTGAGACTGGTTAGGTTAGGTTAGGTTAGGTTAGGTTAGGTTAGGTTAGGTTACCTGCGGGATGTCGGACCGGACTTGTCGGACGCTCAGTTCGGCTTTCGGGCTGAGCGTTCGACGGTGGACGCACTGGCCTGCCTCAAGGGGCAGGTGGAGGAGGCGATGCAGGCGGGGGACGGGTTGCTGGCGGTGTCGTTCGACATAGCCAACGCCTTCAACTCGATCCCCCATTCTACCATCATGGAGGCGCTCCGCTTCCACGGAGTGCCTCCATACCTGCGGCGTCTGCTGGCCAGCTACCTGGAGGACAGGGAGGTCCTCCTGGTGGACAGGTCTGGCCGAGTCCGGCGATATCCCGCCGAAGCCGGCGTCCCACAGGGGTCGGTCGTGGGGCCCCTGCTCTGGAACGTCGGCTACGATTGGCTCCTGCGGGGAACTCTCCCCCGGGGCGTTAGGGTCGTCTGCTACGCGGACGACACTCTCCTCACCGCCCGGGGGGAGAGTTTCGGAGAGGCGGCCAACTTGGCCTCGGCGGGCGGCTCCCTCATCGCGGGGAGGATCCGCCGCCTCGGCCTGACGGTGGCGCTGCACAAAACCGAGGCCGTGTACTTCCACGGTCCCCGGCAGCGGCAGCGCCCCCCGCCCGACGCCCACATCCACGTGGAGGGCGTCCGCATCGCGGTCGGGGCCCAGATGAAATATCTGGGCCTCGTGCTTGACAGCAGGTGGCGCTTCGGCCCGCATTTCCGCGGGCTGTCGGCGCGCCTGCTGAAGACCGCGGGCGCCCTCTCGTGGCTGCTCCCCAACGTGGGGGGGCCCAGCGTCCGATGCCGGCGACTCTACGCCGGCATCCTGAGGAGTATGGCCACCTACGGGGCCCCCATCTGGGAGGACTCCCTCCGGAGGAGGGAGAACGCCGCGGCCTTGCGGGCCCCGCAGAGGGCCATAGCCCAGCGGGTGGCGCGGACCTACCGCACGGTGGGCTTCGCGGCGGCGTGCGCTCTGGCGGGCACCCCGCCTTGGGAACTCGAGGCGTGGGTGCTCGCCAGAGTGTACGAGTGGACGGCGGGGCGGCGGGCGAGCGGAGAGCGCCCAGCCCCGCAAGAGAGGGAGGCCATCCGGCGGGAGGCGAAGGAAGCCGTCGTCCGGCACTGGGCGACGGACCTCGCCACCGTGGCATTCGGTCGCCGCACACTCGACGCGATCGGGCCGCTCCTGCAAGAGTGGCTCGATCGGTCGCACGGGGTGGTCTCCTTCCGACTGGCGCAGGTGCTGACCGGCCACGGATGTTTCGGGGCCTACCTGCACCGCATCGGTCGGGAGGAGACACCGTCGTGCCGCGATTGCGGCGCGGCGGTGGACACGGCGCAGCACACCCTGGAGGAGTGCCCGTCGTGGTCGGAGCCGCGCCGCGACCTCGTTGCGGCGATCGGGCCGGACCTCTCGCTCCCCGGCGTGATCAATGCCATGCTGGGGGACGAGGGGTCCTGGGCGGCGGTAGCCTCCTTCTGTGAACAGGTCATGTCGCAGAAGGAGGCGGCGGAGCGCGCGCGCGAGGACGACCCTCTCGCGCCGGCGCTCCGCAGGCGGAGGAGGGGTCGGAGAAGACGTCAGTATGACGAGCACCTCCGACTCCTCCCTGGTGGAGGCCAGCAGGCAACGGGTGCGGAGGCACCCCTGCCTGCACTGCACGCGCCTTCACCAGCGCCGGACGGGAGTGGCCAGGTGTTCCCGGCCATTCCCGTCGCCCCCCAGCCCGGGGGGCACGTAGGGCCCGCCATCTAGGCGGGCACGCGCCAGAGGGCCGTGGACGCAGAACGTCTCCCACAGCCCTCCCAGCAAGGCGCCGGAGGGAACACCGCTGAGTTTTAGTGGGTATACTGTCGCCGTCATGCGACAGGGAGTCCCACACTCCCCGTCTCGCCCCCCAGCGAGCGGAAGTGCGTAATTGCCATTTCTCAGCGTCAAAAAAAAAAAAAAAAAAAAAAAAAAAAAAAAAAAAAAAAAAAAGGTTAGGTTAGGTTAGGTTAGGTTGGGGGATCCCCCACAGCGCATACTTCCACGCAGTATCCCCCGGGCAACGCCGTGTCTGACCACCGTAACGGAGTGGCAGACCGGCGGCTAAAGTGCGCTGTGAATTCGTAGTCTACAATTTTAATACTGTTTTTATTGCCTGAGAGTATTTTAATCTGCCTTGTGACTACGAACCTGCCGAGGCCATCATGCCAAAACAATCGCGGGACGCCTCCGGGCGTTTTTTAAAAACAAAAGGCCCTTCTCAGGGCCAACCCAAAGGCCCTTCTCAGGGCCACTCTGACGCTTCGGCGTCAGAGGCCAGCCGCGCGCCTTCTGCGACTGGCTTCTTCCGGAGGGCGGACGAGTCGTCCGATAATGACTCGCAAGTGTCAGATGCGGACGACCGTCTTTCGCAGAAGCGGTCGCAGCTGCGGAAGCGGCAGCGATCGCGGAACGATGGGTCTGGGGGCTCCTCGACCTCGGGGCCTTCGAGGGCCAAAGAGCCGGCGACCCATGTTCTGGGGCTCGCGGACGCCCAACGCCAGCTGGGGTCGATGGAAAAGGCGCGGCTCCAACTGGACCTAGAGGAGAGGGTCGCCGCCAGGGAGAAGAAGGCGCAAGTCGCCCGGTCGAGGGCTGGCTATGGTGCGTCCACCGTATTATATGCTGACCACTCCCTGGCGGAATTGGAGCGCATGGCGCAGGAAGACAGAGAGGAGGTCATAGAGGTCGCCTCAAGGTCCTCCAACTTAAAGGGGACCTTTCAAAAGGCCCTCAAATGCCGGGCTGCCAGCTTGTATGGCATAGTCACCGAGCTGGTGAAGCGAACGGCCACGGAAGAGACGCGGCAGCTGCAGGCGAGGGTGGATCGCCTGCAGGCGGAGGTCAGCCAGCTGCACCAGAAGCTGGCTGAGGCCACGGCCCGGCCTGCCCAATCTGCCCCAGGTCCGGTGGAAGGAGGCTCTTCCTCCCCCGCCGGCCTTGAGGCAATAATCCGCGGGGTGGTGATGGAGGAGCGGAACTTCATCAGGAGCTGCCTCGCGGGTATCGAAGACCGGCTCTTGCCAGAAAGGCGGCTCCGCCCTCCACTGGCGGCGGACAAGAGTCCGCCGTCAGTGGAGCCGGAGCCTACGCGCTTGGAGGGCGCGGCGTCGGGTGCGCAACCTCAGGCCTCGAAGCCCTCCAAGGGCAAAGGCAAGGGCAAGGGCAAGAGGAGCACGACGGCCTCTCACGCGCCCACCACGAGCGCGGAGGAGGCGCCTGGGTCGTCTGCTACTGCAGCAGCGCCCCGGAGCTCGCAGGAGGAAGACGCCCTTCTTCCCTCCACCACCCCGGCCAACATGTCATGGACGGAGGTGGTCAAGAAGGGCAAGAAGAAGAAGCCCGCAGCGCCCGCAGCGACTGCTGCAGCGGCCAAAAAGGCTCCAGCCGGCGGGAGGAAGCTGGTTCCTCCCAAAACCGCGGCGGTCGTGGTGACCATCACCCCGGAGGCCGCAGAGCGGGGCGAGACGTATGAGTCCGTCCTAAGACGGGCTCGTACCAACGCGGACCCCTCCCGGCTGGGGATTAGCGGCATCACGTGCCGCCGAACTCTAACCGGGGCTCGGATCTTCGAGTTCTCGGGGGAGCAGCGTGGCGCAAACGCGGACCTCTTTGCAACAAAAATGCAAGAGGTCATCGCGGATGCGGCAACGGTCGCCAGGCCTGTAAAGACTGCAGCCTTGGAGGTGGCCGATCTGGATGATTCGGTCACCAAAGAGGATGTGGTGGCGGCCGTTGCCGCAGCTGGAGGCTGCGTCGCTGGCGCGGTAAAGGGTGGAGCCATCAGGCCCGGCCGCCGCGGCATGGGCACCATCCGCGTCGAGTGCCCGATCGCCGCAGCTAGGGCCGTCCTTTCGGCGACCAAGGGGCGGCTGCCTGTGGGGCTCAGCTCGGCCGCAGTCCGGCCACTTGAAGACCAGCCTATGCGCTGCTTCAAGTGCTTCGCGTCCGGCCACACCCGAGCCACGTGTCCCTCCAAGTCCGACTGGGGAGACTCCTGCTACCAGTGCGGGCAGAAGGGACACAAGAGTGCCGCTTGCAGCGCAGCCACGCCACACTGCGCGGCGTGTGCCGCCAGTGGCCGCCCCGCGGCCCACAAGATGGCGGGCAGGGGCTGCAAGCCTCCCGCGAGGAAGGGCATAGTGCCGGCGCAGGTTCGCCCTGTTGCTGCCACCGCTGCCACCGTCGTCGCTGCTGTAGCTTCAGCGGCGGTGGCTGAGGAGGGTAATGCAATGCTGGAATAGTGGGTTCCGACTACCGCATCCTCCAGACGAACACCAACCACTGCAGAGCGGCCCAGGACCTGGTGGCGCAGGTCATGGCCGAGTGGTTGGTGAACGTAGCGGTGGTCGCCGAGCCCTACTCAATACCCGGCAGCTGGCTGGGTGACGAGGACGGCTTGGTGGCACTAGCGGCGCGGTCTTCCACAGACTCCCCTCCCCTCTCGCTATTAGAGAAGGGACCGGGATACGTGGCCGCCGCGTGGGGAGAGGTAGCCCTTGTGGGCGTCTATTTCTCCCCAAACCGCCCTTTGCAGGATTTCGAGAACTATCTCGGAATCCTGGCCGCCGTGGTCGGCAGGGCGGCGCCGCGTCAGGTCTCCGTACTGGGAGACCTGAATGCCAAGTCAGTGTCCTGGGGCAACCCGGCCACCGACGCACGCGGGCGGGCAGTGGAGATGTGGGCAGCCTCCTCTGGGCTCTCCCTCCTGAACAGAGGAAGCGTCCAGACATGCGTGCGGCGGCAGGGTGGCTCAATAGTGGATGTCACTTTCGCCACACCTGCGCTGGCCGCGCGCGTGTCGAACTGGCGGGTGGAGCCGGTGGAGACTATGTCGGACCACCGCTACGTGCGGTTCGACATCTCCACCGGTGGCCCAGGGGAGACGCGGCCCCCCTCGGCACGATCGCCGTTCCCGCGGTGGGCCCTGACCCACCTGGACAGGGAGGCGGCGGCGGAGGCGGCGTTCATCCAGGACTGGCTGTCGCCGCCCGCCGCTGGTCTGGACATGGATGCCGCTGCGCGGCAGCTGGGGGATTCCCTGACCGAGGTGTGCAACTCTAGCATGCCTCGGTCTCGCCGGCCGCCACCCAGGCGGGCCGTCTACTGGTGGTCGGCGGAGCTGGCGGAGCTCCGCGCAGCGTGCGTGCGGGCCAGGAGGGCCTACACGCGGAGTCGGCGGCGGCGTCGCAGAGACTTGGCCGACGAGGACCGCCTCTACGAGGCGTACGTGGAGGCCAAGACGGTCCTCGATCGGGCTATCGCCACGGCCAAGGACTCGGCGAGAGCCGAGATGCTGGAGGGTCTCGACAATGACCCCTTCGGGAGGCCATACAAGGTGGCGCGCAGCAAGCTGCGCCCCTTCGGCCCCCCCATTGTCGAGACCCTGGAGCCCTCCCTCCTGGACGGGGTGGTGCGGTCCCTGTTTCCACGCAGGGGCAGCTTCACCCCGCCAGTGATGGCTCCGCCGCCACCGCCGCCGCCGTCGCCGCACGGGGCGGAGGAGGAGGAGGCCCCGTCGGTCACGGAGTCTGAGCTGGGCGCGGCCATCGACCGTGTCCGCGCCAGGAAGAAGGCTCCGGGCCCCGACGGGGTCCCCGCAAGGGTGGTGGCGATCGCCGCCACCCAAATGGAGGCGCGGTTTCGGGACCTCTTCGACGCATGCTTCGCGTCGGGAAGGTTCCCGAAACCGTGGAAGGAGGGCCAGTTGTGCCTCCTTCGTAAGGAGGGCCGCCCGGCGGACTCCCCCTCGGCATACCGGCCGATCGTGCTCCTGCCGGATGTCGGGAAAATGTTTGAGGGGATAGTCGCCGCCCGCCTAAAGGAGCACCTGCGGGATGTCGGACCGGACTTGTCGGACGCTCAGTTCGGCTTTCGGGCTGAGCGTTCGACGGTGGACGCACTGGCCTGCCTCAAGGGGCAGGTGGAGGAGGCGATGCAGGCGGGGGACGGGTTGCTGGCGGTGTCGTTCGACATAGCCAACGCCTTCAACTCGATCCCCCACTCTACCATCATGGAGGCGCTCCGCTTCCACGGAGTGCCTCCATACCTGCGGCGTCTGCTGGCCAGCTACCTGGAGGACAGGGAGGTCCTCCTGGTGGACAGGTCTGGCCGAGTCCGGCGATATCCCGCCGAAGCCGGCGTCCCACAGGGGTCGGTCGTGGGGCCCCTGCTCTGGAACGTCGGCTACGATTGGCTCCTGCGGGGAACTCTCCCCCGGGGCGTTAGGGTCGTCTGCTACGCGGACGACACTCTCCTCACCGCCCGGGGGGAGAGTTTCGGAGAGGCGGCCAACTTGGCCTCGGCGGGCGGCTCCCTCATCGCGGGGAGGATCCGCCGCCTCGGCCTGACGGTGGCGCTGCACAAAACCGAGGCCGTGTACTTCCACGGTCCCCGGCAGCGGCAGCGCCCCCCGCCCGACGCCCACATCCACGTGGAGGGCGTCCGCATCGCGGTTAGGGCCCAGATGAAATATCTGGGCCTCGTGCTCGACAGCAGGTGGCGCTTCGGCCCGCACTTCCGCGGGCTGTCGGCGCGCCTGCTGAAGACCGCGGGCGCCCTCTCGTGGCTGCTCCCCAACGTGGGGGGGGCCAGCGTCCGATGCCGGCGACTCTACGCCGGCATCCTGAGGAGTATGGCCACCTACGGGGCCCCCATCTGGGAGGACTCCCTCCGGAGGAGGGAGAACGCCGCGGCCTTGCGGGCCCCGCAGAGGGCCATAGCCCAGCGGGTGGCGCGGACCTACCGCACGGTGGGCTTCGCGGCGGCGTGCGCTCTGGCGGGCACCCCGCCTTGGGAACTCGAGGCGTGGGTGCTCGCCAGAGTGTACGAGTGGACGGCGGGGCGGCGGGCGAGCGGAGAGCGCCCAGCCCCGCGTGAGAGAGAGGCCGTCCGGCGGGAGGCGAAGGAAGCCGTCGTCCGGCATTGGTCGACGGACCTCGCCACCGCGGTATTCGGTCGCCGCACACTCGACGCGATCGGGCCGCTCCTGCAAGAGTGGCTCGATCGGTCGCACGGGGTGGTCTCCTTCCGACTGGCGCAGGTGCTGACCGGCCACGGATGTTTCGGGGCCTACCTGCACCGCATCGGTCGGGAGGAGACACCGTCGTGCCGCGATTGCGGCGCGGCGGTGGACACGGCGCAGCACACCCTTGAGGGGTGCCCGTCGTGGTCGGAGCCGCGCCGCGACCTCGTTGCGGCGATCGGGCCGGACCTCTCGCTCCCCGGCGTGATCAACGCCATGCTGGGGGACGAGGGGTCCTGGGCGGCGGTAGCCTCCTTCTGTGAACAGGTCATGTCGCAGAAGGAGGCGGCGGAGCGCGCGCGCGAGGACGACCCCCTCGCGCCGGCGCTCCGCAGGCGGAGGAGGGGTCGGAGAAGACGTCAGTATGACGAGCACCTCCGACTCCTCCCTGGTGGAGGCCAGCAGGCAACGGGTGCGGGGGCACCCCTGCCTGCACTGCACGCGCCTTCACCAGCGCCGGACGGGAGTGGCCAGGTGTTCCCGGCCATTCCCGTCGCCCCCCAGCCCGGGGGGCACGTAGGGCCCGCCATCTAGGCGGGCACGCGCCAGAGGGCCGTGGACGCAGAACGTCTCCCACAGCCCTCCCAACAAGGCGCCGGAGGGAACACCGCTGAGTTTTAGTGGGTATACTGTCGCCGTCATGCGACAGGGAGTCCCACACTCCCCGTCTCGCCCCCCCAGCGAGCGGAAGTGCGTAATTGCCATTTCTCAGCGTCAAAAAAAAAAAAAAAAAAAAAAAAAAAAAAAAAGGTTAGGTTAGGTTAGGTTAGGTTAGGTTAGGTTAGGTTAGGTTAGGTTCCAGTGCGGGAGCATGGTAAACGCTCGGATGGAGGCGATTTCTCGGCGTCTCCCAGCGGAAACCCTCCGTCCGCCTCTAGCGGCTGACACGCGGAGGACTGAGGAGCCGCCGAGACTTGCGCCTCGAAAGGAGAAGCCCGCGGAGGGAGCTCCTCCGAGCGGCCAGCCCACGACTGCCGGGTCTAAGGGTGAGACCTGGGCGAAAGTCGTGGGCCGCAAGAAGGCCCGCAAAGCCGCCAAGAAGGCCGCAGCAGCAGCATGCGCCCCAGACGTAACCGCAAAGGCGGTTGCGCAGCCTGCGCGACAGACTGCGCGACGGACTGCCAAAGGCGGTCGCAAAGGGCCGACGATACGTACCCCGCGTTCCGAAGCTGTGACGCTCACGCTACAGCCTGGGGCTGCGGAGCGCGGCGTAACGTACCAGTCGGTCATTGCTGAGGCCAAGGCCAAGATCAAATTATCTGATCTTGGCCTTCAGTCCGTCACCCTTAGGCAGGCTGCCACGGGTGCGCGGCTCTTTGAGGTGGCTGGTGCTGCGAGTGGCAGTGCCGAAAAGGCGGACGCTCTGGCCGCCAAGATGAGGGAGGTCCTCAACTCCGAGGACGTCCGGGTCTCCAGGCCAATGAAAACCGCAGAGGTGCGGATTTCTGGTCTGGATGACTCCGTGACCTCTGAGGAGGTGGTGGCGGCCGTTGCCCAAAGTGGAGAGTGTCCGCCGGGCAATGTGCGGGCTGGCGATATACGCGCCGACGCCACCGGACTCGGCGTAGTCTGGGTTCGGTGCCCTGTGGCGTCGGCGAAGAAGATCGCCGAGAGCGGCAGATTGCTGGTAGGCTGGGTTGCAGCGAGGGCGAAACTCCTGCAGCCCCGGGCTTTGCGGTGCTTCCGGTGCTTGGAGAAGGGGCACGTCCGGGCAAAGTGCACCGCCGAAACTGACCGTAGTGATCTTTGTTATCGCTGCGGTCAGCCCGGCCACAAGGCGGCCCAGTGTTCCGCGGCACTCAACTGCATCTTGTGTTCGGATGCAGGGAAGCCAGCGGGACACAAAGTGGGCGGAGGGGCCTGTGGCGCGCCTGCCAGCAAGGCCAAAAAGAAGAAAAAGAAGAGGAGCACCAAACCTGCCGGGGAAACCTCGCCTCCCCCGCAGGCTAGTAGCTCCGCGGCCGACTCCCGGCCCAGGACCGTTGCCGAGGGAATGGAATGTTAATAATGCTCCAATTCCATTTTCTCCAGGGCAACATCAACCACTGTGCCAGAGCTCAGGATCTCCTACTCCAGAGCATGGCACAGTGGTCGATTCACGTGGCTGTGGTCGCCGAACCGTACTTCATCCCCGCCCGTCACAACTGGCTGGGATGCGCTAACGGTTCGGTGGCCATTATTGGCGAGACTCTGACCGACCCGTCTCGGGGCCGCGGCTGGGTTGCTGCGGTCTCGGGTGGCATCGTCATTGTGGGGGCGTATTTCTCTCCCAACAAGAGTCTCGCCGACTTTGAGGGTTTCCTTGTCGAGTTGGGCGCCGTCGTAGGCCGCCATCACCCTCGTCCCGTTCTGGTGCTCGGGGATCTCAACGCCAAGTCATCGGCGTGGGGATCTCCGGTCACTGACCCTCGGGGCGAGGTGCTAGAAGAGTGGGCGGTGACGACCGGTCTGGTCGTCCTGAATCGGGGTTCGGAATACACATGCGTGCGGCAGCGGGGCGGGTCGATAGTGGACGTCTCGTTCGCTAGCCCCTCTGTCGCCGGCCGAGTCCGCGACTGGCGTGTCGCCGTGGAGGTGGAGACGCTGTCGGACCATCGGTATATCCGGTTCGACGTCTCTGCCCAGACCGCGAGCGGCCGCCATCCAACAACCCCGATTAACGACGGCCCGCGTTGGGCGCTTAAGCGCATCGACAGGGAACTACTCGAGGAAGCTGCATTAGTCCAGTCCTGGACCTGGGAGTCGACGACGGACGGCCCCGTCGACGTTGAGGCGGTGGCGCTGTGGTTTCGGGGGGCGATGACGCAGATCTGCGACGCGTCCATGCCCCGTGTCCGCCAACAGTCCGCAAGGCGCCAGGTGTACTGGTGGACCGCCGAGATCGCGCAATTGCGCGTAGCGTGCGTTGCGGCTCGCCGCCGGTACACCCGATACCGGAGACGACGTCGACGGGATTCCGCCGAGGAGGACGCGCTGTATGAGGTGTACCGCGCGTCCAAGGAGACTCTGTGGCTGGCCATCGGCGACTCAAAGTCGCGCGCCAGGGAGGAGCTGCTGGGGTCCCTTGATCGGGATCCGTGGGGGCGCCCCTACCGTTGGGTACGGAGCAAGTTGCGTCCCTGGGCGCCTCCACTGACGCGAAGCATGGAACCCCAGTTGCTAGAGGCGGTGGTGTCGGCCCTCTTCCCAGGGCGACCGGAACACGTTCCCCCGGCGATGGCTTCGCCCTCAGCCACAGACTCTCCAGAAGAAGAGGAGAGCACCGATGTCCCCGAGGTGACGCAAGCAGAGATGGGAGCGGCCGTGTCGCGACTCCGGGCTAAGAACACAGCGCCCGGACCCGACGGAGTGCCTGGTCGAGCTCTCGTCCTGGCTCTGAAGGAGCTAGAGCCCCAGCTGAGGAGGCTTCTCACGGCATGCCTCGAGCAGGGTCAGTTTCCCAGTGTGTGGAAGGAGGGGAGGCTGGTCCTCCTCAGGAAGGAGGGGCGCCCCGCGGACTCGCCGTCCGCGTATCGGCCCATAGTGCTGCTTGACGAGGCGGGCAAACTTTTTGAGCGTATCATCGCAGATCGCCTCGTCAGCCACTTGTGCAGGGAGGGGCCGAACCTGGACGACAACCAATTCGGTTTTCGTCGGGGGCGCTCCACCATAGACGCCATCATGCGCGTGAGGGCCCTGGCGGAGGAGACGGTGTCCCGGGGTGGGGTGGTGGTGGCGGTGTCTTTAGACATCTCCAACGCATTCAACACCCTACCCTGGAGTTGTATTCGGGAGGCCCTGAAATACCATCGCGTGCCTCCCTACCTCCGCCGTACAGTAGGGGCTTACCTGGAGGGTAGATGCGTCACCTATCGGGGACGTGACGGTGCTGGTCGGCACCTCACGTCGTGCGGTGTTCCACAGGGATCGGTCTTGGGACCGCCCCTGTGGAACATCGGCTACGACTGGGTGCTGAGAGGCGAACTCCCGCCGGGCGCCGACGTGACGTGTTATGCGGATGACACGCTCGTAACTGCCCGGGGGAGCTCGCACAGGGAAGCGACGTTGTTAGCCACGGCTGCGGTGTCACAGGTGGTGAACCGCATCCGGCGCCTGGGCCTGGAGGTGGCCCTGAACAAGTCGGAGGCCATGGTGTTTCATGGCCCTCGACGGGCGCCGCCGCCGGGATCACACATCGTGGTCAGCGGGACCCGGATAGCTGTCGAGTCCACCATGAAGTATCTGGGATTGGTGCTCGACAGCCGATGGGAATTCGGGCCCCACTTCCGGCGGCTGGTGCCCAAGTTGATGGGCGCAGCGGGCGCGCTTTCAACGTTGCTTCCCAACTTGGGGGGCCCGAGCGCCGCCTGTAGGCGGTTGTACGTGGGAATCGTGCGGTCCATGGCCCTGTATGCGGCCCCTGTGTGGGCGCTGGACATGACGGCCGGCACTCTCGCCATTCTGCGCAAACCGCAGAGGGTGATGGCCGTCAGAGTCATCCGCGGGTACCGCACGATTTCCTACGAGGCGGCTTGCGTCCTGGCCGGATCCCCGCCCTGGGACCTAGAGGCGAAAGTACTCGCGTCGTTGTATCGATGGCGCGAGGAAGAGCGGGCACGGGGCTCGAGGCCGGTGCAGCGGCAGATCGCGCTGCGCCGAGAGGAGCTCCGTCAGGTCTTGGTGGCGGAATGGCGGCAGAGGCTTCTGCGCCCTACCGCCGGCCTCGCTACCGTCGAGGCGATCCGGCCAGTACTCGACGACTGGCTCGGGAGAAGGCACGGCTCCCTGTCTTTTAGAGTGACACAGGTGCTGTCGGGGCACGGCTGCTTCGGCAAGTACCTGTGCCGCATAGACAGAGAGCCGGACGCTCGGTGCCACCACTGCGTCCATTGCGGGGAGGACACGGCGCAACACACGCTCGCCGAGTGTGTAGCTTGGGAGGAGCAGCGCCGTGTCCTCACAAATGAAGTAGGAGGCGATCTGTCGCTGCCGGCCGTAGTGCAGAGTATGGTCGGCAGCGCAGAGTCGTGGGACGCGGTGGTGTCCTTCTGCGAGGACGTGATGTCGCAGAAGGAAACTGCGGAAAGGGAGAGGGAGATCTCCACTCCCTTCCCTGGCCGCAGAAGGCGCACCGGGCGCAGGGGAAGGGCGGACAACGCCCTTTTCCAGCCCCCATGAATGGGTCCAGGGGCGAGGGACTTGGGGAAGTCCCTCGCCCCCTATTTGATGGACCCGAGTCGCAGGCGCGCGCGGGTGTCGGCGCGCGCCTCTGAGGCGATGCACGGGGTAGTTCAACACCTCACTACCCCGTGCAGGAGGCGAGGCCGGGACAGACCCGACCAGCACTAGTGCGGGGCTGCGGAAGAATTAGGTTTCCCGCGGCCCCCCACGCACGTGTGAGGAGACACCGGGGTGGTTTTAGCCGGTAAGAATCCGGCACACCCCTCCGCCATTCCCCAGGCGGAGGTAGTCCATGAGGATTTCCCCCCGTTAAAAAAAAAAAAAAAAAAGGTTAGGTTAGGTTAGGTTAGGTTAGGTTAGGTTAGGTTAGGTTAGGTTAGGTTGGGGGATCCCCCACAGCGCATACTTCCACGCAGTATCCCCCGGGCAACGCCGTGTCTGACCACCGTAACGGAGTGGCAGACCGGCGGCTAAAGTGCGCTGTGACATCGTAGACTTTTATTGAAATACTGTTTTAACTGCCGGATTTTATTTTAATTGCTGTGTGTCTACGATAAGATGAAAAAGAAACCAAGCCGTGACGCCTCAGGGCGCTTTTTATCACATCGCTCCTCTCAGGACGATCTAAACGGCCCTTCTCAGGGCCACGCCGACGGCGCTTCGGCGTCGGAAGCTGACCGCGCACCATCTGCGGCCAGCTTCTTTTGCAGGCCAGACGAGGTGTCGGACTCTGACGACTCCAATGCAGGCACGTCGGCGGCTGAATACGACCGTACGAAGCGGAAGTTTGAGTCCGAGACCTCCTCTGGATCGACCGTAGCTAGGACGAAGAAGAAGCTGAAGTCTAAAAGGGCCTCGAGCCCTTCCTTGACCTCCACTTCGCCTTGCACCCACGATGTGGGCTTATTGGAGGCCGAGCGCCGCCCGAACCTGGCCAAGCGGGCGCAGGCCCAGCAGGACCTCGAGGAGCGGGTCGCTGCCAAGGAGCAGCAGGCGCGCGCTGCCCGGGCCAAGTCCGGGTACGGCGCGTCCCTCCTCCAGTACGCGGACCGCTCCTTGGGCGAGCTGGAGAAGATGGCGGAGGAGGATGAGGGGGAGATCATTGAGATCGCCACCAAGTCCTCCCACCTGAAGGGCACCTTTCAGAAGGCCCTCAAGTGCCGGGCCGCGAGCATGCGCGCTATCATCCAGGAGGTGGCCCAGCGCACTGCGTCAGAAGAAACACGGCAGCTGCAGGCGCGCGTCGACCGCCTGCAGCTGGAGGTCAGCCAGCTGCACCAAAAGCTGGCTGAGGCCACGGCCCGGCCCATTCAGGCCGAACGGGCACCGGCAGTGGTGGCCTCCATCCCCTCCTCCTCCTCCAACCTGGAGGAAATTATCAGGAGGGTGATAGCGGAGGAGAGGAATTTTACCAGGGCCTGCCTAGCGGGCATAGAGGACCGGCTCCTGCCGGAAAGGCGACTCCGCCCACCGCTAGCGGCGGACAAGAGCTCGCCACAGGTGGAGCCGGAACCCGTGCCCCAGGCCGGCCCGGCAGCGGGCGCCCAGCCCGCAGGGAAGGGCAAAGGTGGGGGCAAGAGGAGCAAAGCGGCCCCTCCTCCTCCGCAAGCCCCTACCAACACAAGCCCAGAGGGGGCGCCCGAGCCGGTGCCCGGGCCTTCCTCCGCTACCCAGCCGGCCCCTCCCCAAACCCAGGACGCCCTTCTTCCGTCCACCACCCCGGCCAACATGTCGTGGACGGAGGTGGTGAAGAAGGGCAAGAAGAAGCCCGCAGCGCCCGCAGCGTCCGCAGTGCCCGCAGCGACCGCTCCTCCAGCCAAAACGGCTCCAGCTGCCGGCAGGAAACTGCCTCCTCCTCCCCGAACCGCGGCCGTCGTGGTAACAATCACCCCGGAGGCCGCGGAGCGGGGGGCGACGTACGAGTCCGTCCTCAGACGGGCTCGTTCCAACGCTGATCCCACGCAACTAGGGATCAGCAATATCACCTGCCGGCGGACAATGACCGGGGCTCGAATTTTCGAGTTCGGGGGGGAGCGGCGCGAGAGCAACGCCGACCTCTTCGCAAAAAAATTGCGGGAGGTCATTGCGGACGCGGCGACGGTCGCCAGGCCCGCGAAGACCGCACCCCTGGAGGTGGCTGACGTCGACGACTCGGCCACCAGGGAGGATGTGGTGGCGGCCGTCGCGGCGGCGGGTGGCTGCGACGCCAGCGCGGTGAGGTGCGGGCCCATCAGGCCTGGCCGCCGCGGCATGGGCACCACGCGCGTGGAGTGCCCAATTGTCGCCGCCAGGGCCCTCCTCGCCGCGACCAAGGGGCGGCTGCCTCTGGGGCTCAGCACGGCCGTAGTGCGGGCGCTTGAGGACGGGCCGATGCGTTGTTTTAAATGCTTCGCACTCGGCCACACTCGGGCCACGTGTCCCTCCAAGGCCGACTGGGGGGACGCGTGCTACCGCTGCGGGCTCCAGGGGCACAAGA
Organism: Tholera decimalis; assembly: GCA_943138885.2. Lineage (NCBI taxonomy): Eukaryota > Metazoa > Arthropoda > Insecta > Lepidoptera > Noctuidae > Tholera > Tholera decimalis. Next base: position 52,115 of record CALPBR020000020.1, read on the forward strand.
ATGCCGCCTGCGGCGCCGCCACGCCACATTGCGTGACGTGCGCCGCCAGTGGCCGCCCTGCCGACCACAAGATGGCGGGTGGGAGCTGCAAGCCCCCCGTCAGAAAGGGAGTGGTGCAGGCGCAGGTCCGACCTGCCGCCTCCGCCGCCACCGCCGTCGTCGTCGCCGCCGCAGCTCCAGCGGCGGCAACAGAGGGGGGAGCAATGACGATCGATGGATAGGGTCGACCGTCATCGCTTCCTCCAGGCGAACACCAACCACTGCAAAGCGGCCCAGGACCTGGTGGTTCAGGTCATGGCCGAGTGGTTGGTGAACGTGGCGGCGGTCGCCGAGCCGTACTCGATCCCCGGCAGCTGGCTGGGTGACGAGGACGGCTTGGTGGCACTAGCGGCGCGGTCTTCCACGGACTCCCCTCCCCTCTCGCTATTAGAGAGGGGACCGGGATACGTGGCCGCCGCGTGGGGAGACTCGGCCCTCGTGGCCGTGTACTTCTCCCCAAACCGCTCCTTGCAGGACTTCGAGGACTTTCTCGGGGTCCTGGCCGCCGTGGTCGGCAGGGCGGCGCCGCGTCAGGTCGTAGTCTTGGGCGACCTGAACGCCAAGTCAACAGCCTGGGGCAACCCGGCCGCCTCGTGCAACGTCCGAGGTCGCGCCGTGGAGCTCTGGGCGGCCACGTCCGGCGTCTCCCTGCTCAACAGGGGGACGGTCCACACGTGTGTGCGGCAGCGGGGAGGGTCGGTGGTGGACGTTTCGTTCGCCACCCCCGCGATAGCCGCCCGCGTCGTGGACTGGCGGGTGGAGTTGGTGGAGACCTTGTCGGACCACCGCTACGTGCGGTTCGACATCGTCTCCGCCAGGGGCTCCGCGGAGTCCGCTGGGTCGGGGCAATCGCCGTTCCCGCGGTGGGCTCTGACCCACCTGGACAGGGAGGCGGCGGCGGAGGCGGCGTTCATCCAGGACTGGCTGTCGCCGCCCGCCGCCGGTCTGGACGTGGACACCGCTGCGCGGCAGCTGGGGGATTCCCTGACCGAGGTGTGCAACTCCAGCATGCCTCGGTCTCGCCGGCCGCCAGCCAGACGGGCCGTGTACTGGTGGTCGGCGGAGCTGGCGGAGCTCCGTGCAGCGTGCGTGCGGGCCAGGAGGGCCTACACGCGGAGCCGGCGGCGGCGTCGCAGAGACTTGGCCGACGAGGACCGCCTCTACGAGGCGTACGTGGAGGCCAAGACGGTCCTCGATCGGGCCATCGCCACGGCCAAGGACTCGGCGAGAGCCGAAATGCTGGAGGGTCTCGACAACGACCCCTTCGGGAGGCCATACAAGGTGGCGCGCAGCAAGCTGCGCCCCTTCGGCCCCCCCGTTGTCGAGACCCTGGAGCCCTCCTTCCTGGACGGGGTGGTGCGGTCCCTGTTTCCGCGCAGGGGCAACTTCACCCCGCCAGTGATGGCTCCGCCGCCGCCGCCGCCGCCGCCGCCGCACGAGGCGGAGGAGGAGGAAGCCCCGCCGGTCACGGAGTCGGAGCTCGGCGCGGCCATCGACCGTGTCCGCGCCAGAAAGAAGGCTCCGGGCCCCGACGGGGTCCCCGCAAGGGTGGTGGCGATCGCCGCCACCCAAATGGAGGCGCGGTTTCGGGACCTCTTCGACGCATGCTTCGCGTCGGGGAGGTTCCCGAAACCGTGGAAGGAGGGCCTATTGTGCCTCCTTCGCAAGGAGGGCCGCCCGGCGGACTCCCCCTCGGCATACCGGCCGATCATGCTCCTGGCAGACGTCGGAAAAATGTTCGAGGGGATAGTCGCCGCCCGCCTAAAGGAGCACCTGCGGGATGTCGGACCGGACTTGTCGGACGCTCAGTTCGGCTTTCGGGCTGAGCGTTCGACGGTGGACGCACTGGCCTGCCTCAAGGGGCAGGTGGAGGAGGCGATGCAGGCGGGGGACGGGTTGCTGGCGGTGTCGTTCGACATAGCCAACGCCTTCAACTCGATCCCCCACTCTACCATCATGGAGGCGCTCCGCTTCCACGGAGTGCCTCCATACCTGCGGCGTCTGCTGGCCAGCTACCTGGAGGACAGGGAGGTCCTCCTGGTGGACAGGTCTGGCCGAGTCCGGCGATATCCCGCCGAAGCCGGCGTCCCACAGGGGTCGGTCGTGGGGCCCCTGCTCTGGAACGTCGGCTACGATTGGCTCCTGCGGGGAACTCTCCCCCGGGGCGTTAGGGTCGTCTGCTACGCGGACGACACTCTCCTCACCGCCCGGGGGGAGAGTTTCGGAGAGGCGGCAACTTGGCCTCGGCGGGCGGCTCCCTCATCGCGGGGAGGATCCGCCGCCTCGGCCTGACGGTGGCGCTGCACAAAACCGAGGCCGTGTACTTCCACGGTCCCCGGCAGCGGCAGCGCCCCCCGCCCGACGCCCACATCCACGTGGAGGGCGTCCGCATCGCGGTCGGGGCCCAGATGAAATATCTGGGCCTCGTGCTTGACAGCAGGTGGCGCTTCGGCCCGCACTTCCGCGGGCTGTCGGCGCGCCTGCTGAAGACCGCGGGCGCCCTCTCGTGGCTGCTCCCCAACGTGGGGGGGCCCAGCGTCCGATGCCGGCGACTCTACGCCGGCATCCTGAGGAGTATGGCCACCTACGGGGCCCCCATCTGGGAGGACTCCCTCCGGAGGAGGGAGAACGCCGCGGCCTTGCGGGCCCCGCAGAGGGCCATAGCCCAGCGGGTGGCGCGGACCTACCGCACGGTGGGCTTCGCGGCGGCGTGCGCTCTGGCGGGCACCCCGCCTTGGGAACTCGAGGCGTGGGTGCTCGCCAGAGTGTACGAGTGGACGGCGGGGCGGCGGGCGAGCGGAGAGCGCCCAGCCCCGCGTGAGAAGGAGGCCGTCCGGCGGGAGGCGAAGGAAGCCGTCGTCCGGCATTGGTCGACGGACCTCGCCACCGCGGTATTCGGTCGCCGCACACTCGACGCGATCGGGCCGCTCCTGCAAGAGTGGCTCGATCGGTCGCACGGGGTGGTCTCCTTCCGACTGGCGCAGGTGCTGACCGGCCACGGATGTTTCGGGGCCTACCTGCACCGCATCGGTCGGGAGGAGACACCGTCGTGCCGCGATTGCGGCGCGGCGGTGGACACGGCGCAGCACACCCTTGAGGGGTGCCCGTCGTGGTCGGAGCCGCGCCGCGACCTCGTTGCGGCGATCGGGCCGGACCTCTCGCTCCCCGGCGTGATCAACGCCATGCTGGGGGACGAGGGGTCCTGGGCGGCGGTAGCCTCCTTCTGTGAACAGGTCATGTCGCAGAAGGAGGCGGCGGAGCGCGCGCGCGAGGACGACCCCCTCGCGCCGGCGCTCCGCAGGCGGAGGAGGGGTCGGAGAAGACGTCAGTATGACGAGCACCTCCGACTCCTCCCTGGTGGAGGCCAGCAGGCAACGGGTGCGGGGGCACCCCTGCCTGCACTGCACGCGCCTTCACCAGCGCCGGACGGGAGTGGCCAGGTGTTCCCGGCCATTCCCGTCGCCCCCCAGCCCGGGGGGCACGTAGGGCCCGCCATCTAGGCGGGCACGCGCCAGAGGGCCGTGGACGCAGAACGTCTCCCACAGCCCTCCCAACAAGGCGCCGGAGGGAACACCGCTGAGTTTTAGTGGGTATACTGTCGCCGTCATGCGACAGGGAGTCCCACACTCCCCGTCTCGCCCCCCCAGCGAGCGGAAGTGCGTAATTGCCATTTCTCAGCGTAAAAAAAAAAAAAAAAAAAAAAAAAAAAAAAAAAAAAAAAGGTTAGGTTAGGTTAGGTTAGGTTTGCTGGAGGGTCTCGACAATGACCCCTTCGGGAGGCCATACAAGGTGGCGCGCAGCAAGCTGCGCCCCTTCGGCCCCCCCATTGTCGAGACCCTGGAGCCCTCCCTCCTGGACGGGGTGGTGCGGTCCCTGTTTCCACGCAGGGGCAGCTTCACCCCGCCAGTGATGGCTCCGCCGCCGCCGCCGCCGCCGCCGCCGCACGAGGCGGAGGAGGAGGAAGCCCCGCCGGTCACGGAGTCGGAGCTCGGCGCGGCCATCGACCGTGTCCGCGCCAGAAAGAAGGCTCCGGGCCCCGACGGGGTCCCCGCAAGGGTGGTGGCGATCGCCGCCACCCAAATGGAGGCGCGGTTTCGGGACCTCTTCGACGCATGCTTCGCGTCGGGGAGGTTCCCGAAACCGTGGAAGGAGGGCCTATTGTGCCTCCTTCGCAAGGAGGGCCGCCCGGCGGACTCCCCCTCGGCATACCGGCCGATCATGCTCCTGGCAGACGTCGGGAAAATGTTCGAGGGGATAGTCGCCGCCCGCCTAAAGGAGCACCTGCGGGATGTCGGACCGGACTTGTCGGACGCTCAGTTCGGCTTTCGGGCTGAGCGTTCGACGGTGGACGCACTGGCCTGCCTCAAGGGGCAGGTGGAGGAGGCGATGCAGGCGGGGGACGGGTTGCTGGCGGTGTCGTTCGACATATCCAACGCCTTCAACTCGATCCCCCACTCTACCATCATGGAGGCGCTCCGCTTCCACGGAGTGCCTCCATACCTGCGGCGTCTGCTGGCCAGCTACCTGGAGGACAGGGAGGTCCTCCTGGTGGACAGGTCTGGCCGAGTCCGGCGATATCCCGCCGAAGCCGGCGTCCCACAGGGGTCGGTCGTGGGGCCCCTGCTCTGGAACGTCGGCTACGATTGGCTCCTGCGGGGAACTCTCCCCCGGGGCGTTAGGGTCGTCTGCTACGCGGACGACACTCTCCTCACCGCCCGGGGGGAGAGTTTCGGAGAGGCGGCCAACTTGGCCTCGGCGGGCGGCTCCCTCATCGCGGGGAGGATCCGCCGCCTCGGCCTGACGGTGGCGCTGCACAAAACCGAGGCCGTGTACTTCCACGGTCCTCGGCAGCGGCAGCGCCCCCCGCCCGACGCCCACATCCACGTGGAGGGCGTCCGCATCGCGGTCGGGGCCCAGATGAAATATCTGGGCCTCGTGCTTGACAGCAGGTGGCGCTTCGGCCCGCACTTCCGCGGGCTGTCGGCGCGCCTGCTGAAGACCGCGGGCGCCCTCTCGTGGCTGCTCCCCAACGTGGGGGGGCCCAGCGTCCGATGCCGGCGACTCTACGCCGGCATCCTGAGGAGTATGGCCACCTACGGGGCCCCCATCTGGGAGGACTCCCTCCGGAGGAGGGAGAACGCCGCGGCCTTGCGGGCCCCGCAGAGGGCCATAGCCCAGCGGGTGGCGCGGACCTACCGCACGGTGGGCTTCGCGGCGGCGTGCGCTCTGGCGGGCACCCCGCCTTGGGAACTCGAGGCGTGGGTGCTCGCCAGAGTGTACGAGTGGACGGCGGGGCGGCGGGCGAGCGGAGAGCGCCCAGCCCCGCGTGAGAGGGAGGCCGTCCGGCGGGAGGCGAAGGAAGCCGTCGTCCGGCATTGGTCGACGGACCTCGCCACCGCGGTATTCGGTCGCCGCACACTCGACGCGATCGGGCCGCTCCTGCAAGAGTGGCTCGATCGGTCGCACGGGGTGGTCTCCTTCCGACTGGCGCAGGTGCTGACCGGCCACGGATGTTTCGGGGCCTACCTGCACCGCATCGGTCGGGAAGAGACACCGTCGTGCCGCGATTGCGGCGCGGCGGTGGACACGGCGCAGCACACCCTTGAGGGGTGCCCGTCGTGGTCGGAGCCGCGCCGCGACCTCGTTGCGGCGATCGGGCCGGACCTCTCGCTCCCCGGCGTGATCAACGCCATGCTGGGGGACGAGGGGTCCTGGGCGGCGGTAGCCTCCTTCTGTGAACAGGTCATGTCGCAGAAGGAGGCGGCGGAGCGCGCGCGCGAGGACGACCCCCTCGCGCCGGCGCTCCGCAGGCGGAGGAGGGGTCGGAGAAGACGTCAGTATGACGAGCACCTCCGACTCCTCCCTGGTGGAGGCCAGCAGGCAACGGGTGCGGGGGCACCCCTGCCTGCACTGCACGCGCCTTCACCAGCGCCGGACGGGAGTGGCCAGGTGTTCCCGGCCATTCCCGTCGCCCCCCAGCCCGGGGGGCGCGTAGGGCCCGCCATCTAGGCGGGCACGCGCCAGAGGGCCGTGGACGCAGAACGTCTCCCACAGCCCTCCCAACAAGGCGCCGGAGGGAACACCGCTGAGTTTTAGTGGGTATACTGTCGCCGTCATGCGACAGGGAGTCCCACACTCCCCGTCTCGCCCCCCCAGCGAGCGGAAGTGCGTAATTGCCATTTCTCAGCGTCAAAAAAAAAAAAAAAAAAAAAAAAAAAAAAAAAAGGTTAGGTTAGGTTAGGTTAGGTTAGGTTAGGTTAGGTTAGGTTAGGTTAGGTTAGGTTAGGTTAGGTTAGGTTTTTTTTTTTTTTTTTTTTTTTTTTTTTTTTTTTTATACACCGTAGTGTATTTGACTGTGCGCCACTCCCTACCATGAGCAGGGTCGTTATTTGCTTGTTGTTTTTTATTAAGTGTGTTTTGTATACATTTCCATCTTAATGCTATCTTCCTTCCTCAGGGGTTGCGTAAACGCTTGGCTTTCGCCAATATTTTACACTTTCTTGAGGCCTTTCTTCTGTTTCTGTCTCTTTTCTATATTGATTTGTAATATATTCTTGCATGGATTTTATTTTCTGTATACATATTTTATTTCTTTGTTTTTGTACGTGGACTAATTTTGTGAACTTTATTATTTGGTATATTTTAGATATTTTATTGTTCTGTCACTTTATTTATTCCTTTTTATTACGATCTCTGCTACTTTTTTTGCATATTTTAAAAATATATTTCTCTTCTTTTCTTCGCTTATAATGTCTCTTATTGTATTTATATTAATTTCCTCTCCCATTTCCTGTTCGCTTTCATATCTTGCTCGACCGAAGATCGGGCAGTCGAGCAAGATATGTAGGGCGGTTTCGTTGACTCCCGGGTGGCAGGCGCACGATGGGTCCTCCTTACACTTGAATCTGGCCAAATATTCGGAGAACCCACCGTGCCCCGTTAATATCTGGGTCGTGACACTGTCCATCGACATGTTTTTTATTATTCTATAGGCCTCAATGGCGTCCGGGAAGAAGGCTTTTGTTGTCCCGGCAGTCTCCCCTGACTGATACCTCCTGTTCCATTCGTCAAGAGACTCCCGTCTGATTTGTCCCTTGACGAATGAGACAGGGCACTTATCATAGTCAGGGGCACGTTTAAGTGTGAGGGCGGCCATTTTTGCCAGGCAGTCGGCGCGTTCGTTGCCCGCAAGTCCCGCGTGGGCCTTCAGCCAGAACAAGGACACAGTTTTGCTTTGGCTGAAAGCCATCCGGAGGTTTTTGCGGGCCTCGACTGCCAGGGGATGCGGGGAGCCATTGTTCACAACTGTCTCCAGCGCGGATCTTGAATCGCTATATATAGCGAAGCTCCGCTGAGCACTCCGAACAATGTCACCCGTGGCTCTGCATATGGCCAGGAGTTCTGCCTGATAGACGGTGCCGTAAGATGGCAGTTTAAGCTTTACGGCCTTGGTTTCTGACGCTCCGTTCCAAAACGATAGTGCGGCTCCCACTTTGCCGTCGATTCTACTGCCATCTGTAAATATTTTGACGGCAAAGTCGCTGTTTGCGTTCAGTTCGTTCTCGTCTATCAGGCTTTTGAACTCCAGGTACATATGCGTCGCCGGGTGTCCATTTTCGAGGTGCCCTGCCCTCAGCTCGACCTCCCCACCCGCCAGATCCAACCGGGGTACTCCCCTCCTTGCCTCGTATAGGGCGGCTGCTTCCTGTATACGGATGTCGAGTGGGAGTATCCCGGCAAGGAGTAAGGCTGCGTTCAGGGAGACCGTGCGGTAGGCTTTGCAGAGCTTCTGTGCAAATCCGCGCTGAATAGAGTTGAGCCGTTTTTTAGCTCCCAGCTTCCCCACTGCCGGAGCCCAGGCGCTCGCCGCGTACACAGTCACTGGTTCTACGACTGCAGTATAGATTACTCTAATGACATCTGCGTGGAGGCCCCAACTGATCTTGGCCGCCCTCGACAGCTGCCCGTATATTTTAACGACTTTTGAGCATACATTACAAATATGTTTGTTAAATGTCAGGCAGCTGTCGATGGTTAGGCCAAGGATTTTTATTTCTTTTGACATGCCAATGCTGACTCCGCCCATGCTCAGGAGCGGTTCGTCATATTTAAGTTTTCTTGTAATCACCATCGCCTGGGTTTTATGGGGTGCGAACTTTAGCTTGTTTTTGACTCCCCACTCCCCAACATAGGCGAGGGCAGCATTGGCCTGTCTTTGTACCTCCAACGCAGTGTCTCCGTCGACAACCAGGACTATGTCATCGGCGAACGCCTGGCAATAGTCGCCCCTGTCGGTCAGCGCCTTCAGGAGTGGGTCGAGGACGAGATTCCACAGGATGGGGCCTCCTATGGAGCCCTGGACACACCCCTTGGTGGTGTTAACGGAGTGTGTCTCCCCACCGTATCTCACCTCGACCTTTCTGTCCCGAAGGTAGCTGCCGACTATCTTCCTTATGTTACCGGGACAACCCTCCTCTTTGAGCCTTACTTTAATGGCCGGCCACCATGCGCTATCGAAGGCTCCCTCTATGTCCAATGAGATCATGGTTATTAGCTTTTTCTGCTTTAGTTTACCTCTTATGTGTCCCATTAGATCATAGAGGGAGTCTTCGGTGCTTCTTTGGGGCACAAAGCCGTATTGGCTAGCGCTCATTTTAGGGAGGAGGTGCCATTTCAGTCTTCCCACGATCATCTTTTCGAGTACCTTGCCCAGGACCGGGAGCAGGCCAATTGGCCTGTACGACTTTGGCTGGAAGTAGTCGTCTTTGGCGGGTTTCCTCAGGACGATGACGGCCGCTTCTTTCCAGGGCTTTGGGAAGTGGCCGAGTTCCAGGCACTTATTGGCTATGGCCAGGAAAGTCCCTGTGTTCTGCGAGACCACTCGCGCGCAGATATCTGCCGTGAAACCATCGGCACCCGGGGCCTTCTTCGGGTTGAAACTTTCCACGGCCACTCTCAGCTCCTGCTCCGTGAACAGGGGGTCATGGTTGTCATCATGTTCTCCGCTCACGGATTCGGCTTGCCGACGAGTGGCCTGGTGGTCAGCGTTGTCCTCGCTTTCCAGGTCCTCCGGGTAGAAGGTTTCAGCGAGCAATCTCGTCGACTCTTTCAGGCTCAGGAACTTTCCGTTACTTTTTAGGGGAACGTCTTCTAGTCTTTTTGACGTGCGGCCGATCACCCTGTAAATACCTTCCCAAAGCCCTTCCTTGTCCTGTTTCCCGCAAAACTCCTTCCAGCTTTGAGTCTGGGCGTCCCTAGTCCGGGCAAAGTACTCGTTCTTCTTTTGCAGGTACCTATCTATCACCCCAGCCTTTCGGGAGGGGGCTGCGTAGCGTATTCGTCTCTTCCTAGTGGCAACTTCCCTTTTTAGGGCAGATAACTCGTCGGACCACCACGGCAATGTGAGTTTTGTGTGTGATTTTATGAGCGGTATGTGTTCAGTGCATGCTTTGTGTATATTGTTTGTGACTGTTTGTATTGTATTTTCGAGTTGTTGGGTGTTAATGATTTTCTCAACTTCAGACTGGCAGATAGAATCGTCTGCATTTAACTGGGCCAGTTTCTCACGAAACTGACTCCAGTTGGCCTTTTTCGTGTTGTATAGCCTCGTCGTCCGCTGTGTTTGTGTAGACCCACCTCTCTTCAACTTCACATTGAAGGTTATGCCGTTGTGGTCCGAGTTTGTCATGCCCTGGTCCACTTTCCAGTCCTCCACCAGGTCGAGTATGTCCGTCGTACACACGGTGATGTCGACGTAGCTGGTGTATGTCTTCCCCCCCCGCACAGTTTCGAAGGTCGGAGTGTCACCGACATTTAGTACCTGCATACCGATTTGATCTAGAGCGCCTACCAGACTGTCTCCCCTGCAATCCGTCACCGCGCTACCCCACCAGACGCTTTTAGCGTTTGAGTCTCCCCCGATCAACAGTTTTGTTGGGCTCGCCGTCGCTATTGCGGTAAGCTGCTCCAAGTATGGCTCTATGGGCGTGTCTGGCTCGAAATAGAAAGAGACCAGTGTGATCTCCCACTCAGCCGTACGGATTTTCACGACTACGATGTTGTCGGTCGTGAAGTCTGGGCATTGTATGACCTCTATGTCTTTATTGAAGACGGCAATTGCCGCCTTTACTATGCCCCCTGGACGGTTGGTGTTCTGGAAGATCCTGGCCCCCTTATACGGCTTTAGTGTTCCGACGCCGCCCACGTACGGCTCTTGGAGCAGCGCGACCGTGATTCGGCGACTGGTGGCCTCCTGCATGAGCTCATCTGTGGCCAACCGCATTCTTTGTAAGTTGGCCTGGACGAACCCGTGCCTCCTTACTTCTCCACGGGGGAGTACTCCTGTCATGTCGACTGCGGTGGCGCCCTTAGCAATACGCTACGGTGGATCGCGCTATTGCGTCCCATCGTCTGCGCAGCGGGCAGTCCGTGCTGAAGCTGTTATGAGCCAGGTTGTCGTGGCCCGCTTTATTGCAATTACGGCACTTGGGGGCCTCCCCGGCCAGACGCGACGGGCATTCTGCTCTCAGGTGAGCATCGCCGCAGTGCGAGCAAAGGTCATCCTTCCCGGTACATTGCTTTCGGCCGTGGCCGAAGCCGAGGCACCTCGTGCATTGCACAAGGGGGGTCTGATCAAATACCCTCACCCTTTGCAGATCTATATGTGCACGACCTGCTCTGGTTAAGGCCTGCCACACCGGTGGAGAGACCTGTAACACCACGTGGCTCTCATGTGGGTTTCGTGCTCGCCTGCGGTATTTTACGGCAACCCTCACCTCATCTTTCTTGAGCTCGCCGAGGAGGTGCTGATTCTGTTTAAGAATCGCTTTGGTGATGTCGTCGTCTGTGTTATATGATAGTACATCCGTCAACACCACCAGAGGATCCCTATTAACTGCCTCCTCGACCTTTAGTCCGGTCGCGGAACCCCCCAATCTGTTTTTTAGTATGTCCAATTCCTGGCGAGTTTGGCAACCTATGACCACTTTCTGATCTCTCGCCTTGCGGACCTTGTCAACACGGATACCCGTTTCTTTGGCGTCCACGGCAATCCTAATTTTGTCAACGACGGCGCTACTGGTGTCGTTGGTGTCGTCAGAGCTGACTATGAGCGAATGCAGCGGCCGTGGTGGCACATATTGCCTAGCAGCCACAATACTCGCGTAGCTCCGACTATGGGGGGAGGAGGGAGGAGCAGGGAGTGTCCCCACCGCCGCCTCAGTATAGGTCTTTCCCAACAATTCCCCCTGCCTCTCCATCGCTTGCTGCAGTTTCTCCATTTTCTCGCTGCTCTCCTTCACCAGCGCGCTATGCTCCGCTAGTGAAGCGAGCAACGAGTCTATCTCCGGGGAGCTTTTAGTAGCTTCTGGCGAAGAAGTTGCCTTGGTTGTCTTCTTTCTCTCCGGCTCATTCCCTGTTTTCCGTGCGGCAGCTGCCGCCTCCTCTTTCACCAGTTGGTACAGACGTTCCACCGACTGGGTGATCCCGACTTTCAGGTCTGCCCTCAGATTTCGCGACTCGTTGAGGTGCGACTTCGCGCGCAGAAGGCAGTTGCGGGCCTCGGTCACCCGGTCGGTGGGTCTGTGGGAATGCAGCTGGCTCGTTCCCAGTGACGCTCCTGCCGTCTCAGTTGAAGTCCGTCTTGCTGCAGTCTTGCTGTCTGGCTGGGAAGCAGTTTGTCGAGTGGACTTTTGGGGCGCAATCACTATCGGGGCTGCTTTTTTAGGTGAGCGCGTAGCGGGTGTCAAGAGAGGCTGTGTTTCCGCTGTGTTCCCGTTTTCCCACTCGCCAATGCTTCGCCTCACATTAGGGGCCTGAGGCGAAGCGCTGGGGGCGGAGAGCTCCTTCTCGAAGGTGGTGGAGGATGCTGCATTCGATGGAGAGACATGGGGACTTGCAGGGGTCTGTTTTGCGGGAGTTCTGGAGAGCATCATGGTAGGGGAGTTTTAAACGCAGTGAGTTCCCTAATAGTATAAATAAACTATATACCTAGTATTTATAGTAATAATTAGATTAAAATTAAATGACTGGTCCCTGTATATGGGGGATCAGTGAGTCAATAATAATTATATGTAAAAATGATATTTCCTCAAAAGAGGGGTCGGTGTAAAAGTCCTCAAAAGAGGGGTCAATATAAATAGTCAAGAGATTATGTGAGATTATCTATTTTTAATGATAGCAAGCCACAAATATGCTTTAGTTATTGACCTAAATATATATTTGAGGTGGTCTAAACACCCCCCGTCTGGCAAGAATATAAAAATTTTGAGCTAAAAAGTTTGTTTGTCAAAATGTAATTATTTTATTTAATTACAATATAATTTTGAAAAAAAAAAAAAAAAAAAAAAAAAAAATGTATATATAATATTCAAATTTACAATCCAATTATAAAATTTTGAATTTTAATTTATTAACCGAACAAAATTTTGAAGAGATGTCTAAATTATTTGTCTTGATCTGCCTTAGACTATAAAGAAAACCCGGTGTCTCTGCGACCTATAGTTCCAAAGTAATTTGTACTTTTGTCTTGCGACCAGAAAAACCAAGATGGCGGAAAACGGCTATTTCCGCTGTTTTTTGAGCTATAGGGCGCGAGTTTGGGCTTAAATGGTGGCAAATAGGTGCCTTGAGTCCGATTTTGCACTTAAATTAAGTTTAATTATATTATTTTAATAAATATAGTGAAAATACACTAAAAAATCTGTAACTTTGGCGTCTAAAGTGATAAAAATCTGAAAAAGTCTTAAAATTTTCATAAAATACCGTTTTATATTTTACAAGAGAAAAACTGAAAAATTTTGAAATATACTTAACAATAACTTTGAAAAACTAAAATTTTGACAAAAACTGTTATATTTTAGTCTATAATTAACTTAAAATTCTATTCTTACTATCTAGGTCTTCAGCAGGTTAGCGCGCAACAGGAACCAGTGAGAAAAGAGGGGGTGCTGCCTGAAGATTTTCCTCTAGAGGCGCCTGAAGTTACAAACTTCAAAGTCTTATATCTTCTGCTCCGGAGAAGGTAAAATTTTTCTTGAAGTTGCAGAAGTCTTTTCCCAATGTCTTTAATATTTCCTGAAAGTTTCAGCGTTCTGGCACTTGTATTAGTGTGACCACGTGCCACGTGGTTGTGAAAAATAAACTAGTTATTCTTAAATAGTTCTGGACTGCATGAGCCGATTTTCGCCGTCGAGGTATCGTCGTGTGCGCAGCGCTGCGCTCGATGATTGAGGCCCAGAAAAACTGGGGGTCGTCGTACTCGTTCTTGAGATATCTCACTTTTAGTGTTCTTAAAAACGTGTTTTTGAGTTTTTGCACTGGAAAATATTTTCCGGAGTTTTCCGGTAAAAGCTTTTTACACGATCACATGCACTGCACAATTACGCGTTTTTTTGACATATAGCACGTTGTTATACGAGTAGGAAAAACCACTTTTTAGATTTTTTTTACTGCGGAGCGATACGAAAACGTGGTGTTTTCGGCGGTTTCTGGTTAGGTTAGGTTAGGTTAGGTTAGGTTAGGTTAGGTTAGGTTAGGTTAGGTTAGGTTAGGTTAGGTTAGGTTAGGTTAGGTTAGGTTAGGTTAGGTTAGGTTAGGTTAGGTTAGGTTAGGTTAGGTTAGGTTAGGTTAGGTTAGGTTAGGTTAGGTTTTTTTTTTTTTTTTTTTTTTTTTTTTTTTTTTTTTTTTTATAGCTTTTCCCCGGTCATGAGAACACCAGGACCTTGTCTATCTAATTTACTCATTCATTCTAGTTCTTCTTTTATGCCTCTCGCACTTTCATTCTTCATACTATATCTTTCTTTCATTCAACCTTTCATACTTCGCCGGGTGGGACTCCCGCATATGCTAATCTATTCTGTTTAATTTTATTTATTCAGGGTATTTACTGTGCGACTTGTTTTATTTACATATTACATTTTAAACTCTATTTATAGGTACTATTTTTATATAAACAAACATCTTATATTACTATATTATATGTATACAGGTATTTTACTATCTTAATGCTATTTTATTTCCTAGTTTATTTCTATCATGTTTATTACAATACGTGTTATCTAAATTGTATCTATATAATTTTATTCTAATACAATCCTTTTTCTAGTTAACATAATTTTCTTGTTTTTACATGTTTGTTTAGTACTAAAGTCTATGTAATAGGTACAAGTATTTTATCTTTTATCTACTAATATATAAACAAGAAGGGGTTTAACTTATTTAGGTACACACCACGTGAATAGTTGTTATTATGCAATGTTATGTGCTTTAGTGTTAAGGCAATACTATATATATATTCTGATAATACAATATTTATTACCCTTTTCTTATTGTTTGTTGTTTCGCTTGTGTTTCCGGACTGCGTGCTTATTTCGCTTAACAATTATAGTAATTGCAAACAAATATAAACAACAACAATGTAAAAAGGACAAAACAAAACAACAATTTTTTGTGTTTTCGTGTTGAGTGTAGTGCATGTTTTGTGTTTTGTGCGTGTTATCATATATTACTATATATTTAATATATGTTTTGTGTGTCTTGTGTGTTAATGTGCGTGTTGTGTATGTAATGTGTGTGTTGTACGTTCCAAGAAACGGCTCAGGCGTACGCCGTTGTCGTCCGAGCCAGGTAGTCCCACTTCTTGCGCACCGGACACTCCACGCTAAAGGCGTTGTGGCCGGTCCTTTGGAACTTCGAGTGCAGGCAGTTGCAGCACCGCGGTTCATTGCCCGCAATGAACTCCGCACACTTCTCGCGAAGGTGCGGACCCCCGCAGTGACTGCACCTGTCTGCACTCTCGGTACAAAATTTCCGGCCGTGTCCGAATGCCAAGCACTTAGTGCATTGGATGAGCGGGGACTGGTCCTCAACCTTGACCCTTTGCAGGTCAAGGTAGAGGGCTCCAGCCTCCGTCATCCTCTGCCAGACTTTGGGCCTGACTTGGACGACAACGTGCGCCGTCCTGGGGTTTCTGGTCCTCTTCTTGTATTTGATGGCTATTTCTTTTTCTTCTATGTCTAAATCCCTAAATATATTTTCATTTTGGGAGTGGATCGCCTTTACCAGCTCGTCGTCCTCGCTGTCCAAAAAGACGTCCTTTAGGACGACGAGCGGGTTTTTATTTTGCATAGGCGCCACTGTCAGTCCTCCGCCTTGGCTCTTGATCCTATCCCTTACTCTTTGGAGTTCCTCCTCAGAGTCGCACCCCAGTATTACCGTCTGGTTTTTCGCCTTGCGTACTTTATTTATTCTGAGGCCAGTTACCCTGGCATCGACCGCCTTCTTCACCCTGGCGAGCACCTCGTCCGCAGTCTCCTGGCTGCCCTCCAAGGTGATCGCCACCGAGTGAAGAGCCGGCCGGTGCCAGGGTTTGGCTGCCGTGACGCTGGCGTACGTCGGCGGGTCGGTTTTCGGTTCGACCACAACCTCCCGTATGACCTCCTTTATCCTATCAGTCCTTGCTGCGACATCCCTGCCAAGGCCATTCATCTGGTCCTCGAGGCTGACCATACAACGACCGAAGGTCCTCACCCCTTCCATCGTGTTGTCCATACTCGTCTGGACGGTGTCGATCTTCAAACCGACCTCGTCGGTCTTCAGACCGACCTCGTCGACCCGACCAATGACCTTATCGAGGATGTCGAAGCCGCAGTTATTACATTCAGTCTTCATATCTTCTACTCCTTTCGTAATTTCCTCTTGGAGGTCGTTGAGCCGCGTGTTTAGGTTCGACTCCATCCCTTCCAGCCTATCCAGTACCTCCCTCAGTTCGGGGGGTGTAGGCGTGGTGAGTGGAGCTCCTTTAGACTCTAAGACTTTAGTTGCTAAGATCTTTACTCGCCTACTTACCTCAAACAGGATCCGCAAACCCCTGTCCGACTGGACCTCCAGGAAGGTCTTGATATCCCGACGCATCTGAGGATAGTCCCTCACTCTGGACGGGATATCCTCAAAGGTCTTCATGACCTCCTGGAGGAGTTTGTCATTTGACAGGGTTGCGTAGGTGTCAGCCTGCTTGAGGTAAGAGTCCATAAGGTCTATGGACCTCCTCTTCCTCTCCGGTCTCCGGATGAAGGTCTTGGCGGCGTCCAGCGTCTGTCCAGGCGGGCTTGCTGGGCTGGGAGTAGTGGCGGGAGCGGCTTTCCCACCGAACTTCAGGGATATCCCCTTCGGCGCTTCGCGCGCTCCGGAGGGCCCCCCGTTGTCCGGATGGGTAGGCGAAACAGACCCTCGTGGTCTGCTGGCTCCAGCTCCCGATCCTCTCCCTGTAACTGGGGTGCGAATTCCAGACATCATATTTTGTGTGGTGTGTGGCTCGTGTGTAAAGGGCACGGCGTACACGGGGAAAATTGTCAATAATTAAATTAAAATTTAAAATCTAAAATAAAATAAAATAAAATATAATAATATAATATTAAGTCAATGTCTATGTCTATGTCTGCCCTGTATAGGGGGGTAAAATTCGCCAGTTAAAATCTAAAATCTAACTATATACTACTTAACGTTTAACCCTGTATAGGGGGGTAAAGTCAAAATAAAATAACTAACTAGATACTAATAAAATAAAAAAGTTAAAATCAATAAGTCTAAATCTGCAGTCTAAAAATCCCTATGCCTCTTAGTTACCGAGATATCGTTATTTGAAATAAGGGGTGGGGGGGGTCCAAAAAAGGGGGGAAAGGAAACCTCTTATGCGACTTATGCCGTGGTGTCTTCGACACTACAAAGGCTAAATTCGAAGTCGGTTTGGCGCTATCTCCTCTCGCTTCCGAGATATGGCCCGCAAGAGGTAGGAAAAAGAAAAGTTGGGAAAAAGAGGAAAATAAGGGGGGGGATCGATATCTCGTCTACGGTTTTCACCTTAGTGTCGTGTCTAACGACACTACACAGGCCGAATCTGGGGTCCAAATTCGCCTATCTCGTCTAGTTTCCGAGATATTCAATTTTTGGGTACCGGGTTCGATTCCCGGTTGGTGAAATTTCCGAAATTTCCGAACTAGAGGCAAGGGATTTTTCACACTTTGTAAGTTGGTGTTAATTTGTATGTAAGCGGATTTGAGTGCGGTGTATTAATTTGTAACAAATTTTTATTTTCCAGAAGCTTCTTTTTTACGGAAAAAAGTTGAGGGTAGCGGCTTATGACCCAGGTCTTGTGGGAAAACAAAGTTATTTTTACAGTTTTAGCCGAGCACTCCCTCAACTTCGGGGGTAAAAATCTTAGTTTCTGCTTGTGACGCGTGGATTTCCGATACGTCCACAGACGCGGGGAAGATTCCCCTTTCTCCCGACCCGCGTTCCGGATTTTTCGGCCAAGGGGTACGCTTGTGAGGGAGCGTCAAAGTGTGTTGTTCCCACTTTCACAACCGCAAATGTTGTGGTAATCAGACCTCCCGTGTACTGAAAAATCCGGGACTCGGCTCGGAAGTGGGTCTGCCCCGCCCCTGCGACGTACCAAAAATCCAGGCGTAAAACACCCCTCCTTCAACCCTTAATTTACTGATTTGTAAATATTATGTTTCTGGTGTTATCAATATTCCACTTTTTTGTAACTTATAACTGCAGATAAAATTACGAAATAAGACTATTCCTGTGGCAGTACCCCTAACGTTACTATGTACAATTTTCAAAAAGATGTTAGGGTGGTATTTTCCAACCCCCGAATTTTTGAAGATTTAAAACAATATATCTTAAGAACTACTGAGTCTATAATTACAAAATTTACACACTAGATAAAGCTAAATTAGTCTAATTTGTTAAAGCTATGAGAAATACTATATCTATCCTGGTTTTCCAGGAATAGAATTTTTAAATTTGGAAAAAGTTTATATGTACGATTTAGGGGTCCTCCTATTGGAATATCCTCGATTTTTCTGTGTCGCCCGGCTCCTCGTCTGCGTCGCCTGCGGTGTGTGCCCCGGGATTCCGTGCGAACCCTCGGGAACACCGATTTCGCTCCTCGTGGCTGAAGATTTTCGCCTCTATCTCTGGCACCCCTGGTCGGATTACCCCGAGTGAGGTGTCCAGAGATAGGTCTCTTCGTCGCGCACCTAGCTGCAGTCTCGGATTTTTAAGTGCCCGCACCAAATCAGGCAGCGTCGGGCTTTGAAAGTTTTTCCGCACAGTTTTTTGCGTTTTATAGCCACAATTTTACACTAATCACTATGAAAATTGCACAGTCACTTGCGTCTTTGCAGCGCGCTTCTATTGGTATGCAACACTTATGCCTTTTTACGAAAAACACTATTTTTACAATTTTTCCTGCGCGGAGCGAGCAAAAACTGATCCGATCGCGGCGGGGGGCGCCGTGAGACTGGGTTAGGTTAGGTTAGGTTAGGTTAGGTTAGGTTAGGTTAGGTTAGGTTAGGTTAGGTTAGGTTAGGTTAGGTTAGGTTAGGTTAGGTTAGGTTAGGTTAGGTTAGGTTAGGTTAGGTTAGGTTAGGTTAGGTTAGGTTAGGTTAGGTTAGGTTAGGTTAGGTTAGGTTAGGTTAGGTTAGGTTAGGTTAGGTTAGGTTAGGTTAGGTTAGGTTAGGTTAGGTTAGGTTAGGTTAGGTTAGGTTAGGTTAGGTTAGGTTAGGTTAGGTTAGGTTAGGTTAGGTTAGGTTAGGTTAGGTTAGGTTAGGTTAGGTTAGGTTAGGTTAGGTTAGGTTAGGTTAGGTTAGGTTAGGTTAGGTTAGGTTAGGTTAGGTTAGGTTAGGTTAGGTTAGGTTAGGTTAGGTTAGGTTAGGTTAGGTTAGGTTAGGTTAGGTTAGGTTAGGTTAGGTTAGGTTAGGTTAGGTTAGGTTAGGTTAGGTTAGGTTAGGTTAGGTTAGGTTAGGTTAGGTTAGGTTAGGTTAGGTTAGGTTAGGTTAGGTTAGGTTAGGTTAGGTTAGGTTAGGTTAGGTTAGGTTAGGTTAGGTTAGGTTAGGTTAGGTTAGGTTAGGTTAGGTTAGGTTAGGTTAGGTTAGGTTAGGTTAGGTTAGGTTAGGTTAGGTTAGGTTAGGTTAGGTTAGGTTAGGTTAGGTTAGGTTAGGTTAGGTTAGGTTAGGTTAGGTTAGGTTAGGTTAGGTTAGGTTAGGTTAGGTTAGGTTAGGTTAGGTTAGGTTAGGTTAGGTTAGGTTAGGTTAGGTTAGGTTAGGTTAGGTTAGGTTAGGTTAGGTTAGGTTAGGTTAGGTTAGGTTAGGTTAGGTTAGGTTAGGTTAGGTTAGGTTAGGTTAGGTTAGGTTAGGTTAGGTTAGGTTAGGTTAGGTTAGGTTAGGTTAGGTTAGGTTAGGTTAGGTTAGGTTAGGTTAGGTTAGGTTAGGTTAGGTTAGGTTAGGTTAGGTTAGGTTAGGTTAGGTTAGGTTAGGTTAGGTTAGGTTAGGTTAGGTTAGGTTAGGTTAGGTTAGGTTAGGTTAGGTTAGGTTAGGTTAGGTTAGGTTAGGTTAGGTTAGGTTAGGTTAGGTTAGGTTAGGTTAGGTTAGGTTAGGTTAGGTTAGGTTAGGTTAGGTTAGGTTAGGTTAGGTTAGGTTAGGTTAGGTTAGGTTAGGTTAGGTTAGGTTAGGTTAGGTTAGGTTAGGTTAGGTTAGGTTAGGTTAGGTTAGGTTAGGTTAGGTTAGGTTAGGTTAGGTTAGGTTAGGTTAGGTTAGGTTAGGTTAGGTTAGGTTAGGTTAGGTTAGGTTAGGTTAGGTTAGGTTAGGTTAGGTTAGGTTAGGTTAGGTTAGGTTAGGTTAGGTTAGGTTAGGTTAGGTTAGGTTAGGTTAGGTTAGGTTAGGTTAGGTTAGGTTAGGTTAGGTTAGGTTAGGTTAGGTTAGGTTAGGTTAGGTTAGGTTAGGTTAGGTTAGGTTAGGTTAGGTTAGGTTAGGTTAGGTTAGGTTAGGTTAGGTTAGGTTAGGTTAGGTTAGGTTAGGTTAGGTTAGGTTAGGTTAGGTTAGGTTAGGTTAGGTTAGGTTAGGTTAGGTTAGGTTAGGTTAGGTTAGGTTAGGTTAGGTTAGGTTAGGTTAGGTTAGGTTAGGTTAGGTTAGGTTAGGTTAGGTTAGGTTAGGTTAGGTTAGGTTAGGTTAGGTTAGGTTAGGTTAGGTTAGGTTAGGTTAGGTTAGGTTAGGTTAGGTTAGGTTAGGTTAGGTTAGGTTAGGTTAGGTTAGGTTAGGTTAGGTTAGGTTAGGTTAGGTTAGGTTAGGTTAGGTTAGGTTAGGTTAGGTTAGGTTAGGTTAGGTTAGGTTAGGTTAGGTTAGGTTAGGTTAGGTTAGGTTAGGTTAGGTTAGGTTAGGTTAGGTTAGGTTAGGTTAGGTTAGGTTAGGTTAGGTTAGGTTAGGTTAGGTTAGGTTAGGTTAGGTTAGGTTAGGTTAGGTTAGGTTAGGTTAGGTTAGGTTAGGTTAGGTTAGGTTAGGTTAGGTTAGGTTAGGTTAGGTTAGGTTAGGTTAGGTTAGGTTAGGTTAGGTTAGGTTAGGTTAGGTTAGGTTAGGTTAGGTTAGGTTAGGTTAGGTTAGGTTAGGTTAGGTTAGGTTAGGTTAGGTTAGGTTAGGTTAGGTTAGGTTAGGTTAGGTTAGGTTAGGTTAGGTTAGGTTAGGTTAGGTTAGGTTAGGTTAGGTTAGGTTAGGTTAGGTTAGGTTAGGTTAGGTTAGGTTAGGTTAGGTTAGGTTAGGTTAGGTTAGGTTAGGTTAGGTTAGGTTAGGTTAGGTTAGGTTAGGTTAGGTTAGGTTAGGTTAGGTTAGGTTAGGTTAGGTTAGGTTAGGTTAGGTTAGGTTAGGTTAGGTTAGGTTAGGTTAGGTTAGGTTAGGTTAGGTTAGGTTAGGTTAGGTTAGGTTAGGTTAGGTTAGGTTAGGTTAGGTTAGGTTAGGTTAGGTTAGGTTAGGTTAGGTTAGGTTAGGTTAGGTTAGGTTAGGTTAGGTTAGGTTAGGTTAGGTTAGGTTAGGTTAGGTTAGGTTAGGTTAGGTTAGGTTAGGTTAGGTTAGGTTAGGTTAGGTTAGGTTAGGTTAGGTTAGGTTAGGTTAGGTTAGGTTAGGTTAGGTTAGGTTAGGTTAGGTTAGGTTAGGTTAGGTTAGGTTAGGTTAGGTTAGGTTAGGTTAGGTTAGGTTAGGTTAGGTTAGGTTAGGTTAGGTTAGGTTAGGTTAGGTTAGGTTAGGTTAGGTTAGGTTAGGTTAGGTTAGGTTAGGTTAGGTTAGGTTAGGTTAGGTTAGGTTAGGTTAGGTTAGGTTAGGTTAGGTTAGGTTAGGTTAGGTTAGGTTAGGTTAGGTTAGGTTAGGTTAGGTTAGGTTAGGTTAGGTTAGGTTAGGTTAGGTTAGGTTAGGTTAGGTTAGGTTAGGTTAGGTTAGGTTAGGTTAGGTTAGGTTAGGTTAGGTTAGGTTAGGTTAGGTTAGGTTAGGTTAGGTTAGGTTAGGTTAGGTTAGGTTAGGTTAGGTTAGGTTAGGTTAGGTTAGGTTAGGTTAGGTTAGGTTAGGTTAGGTTAGGTTAGGTTAGGTTAGGTTAGGTTAGGTTAGGTTAGGTTAGGTTAGGTTAGGTTAGGTTAGGTTAGGTTAGGTTAGGTTAGGTTAGGTTAGGTTAGGTTAGGTTAGGTTAGGTTAGGTTAGGTTAGGTTAGGTTAGGTTAGGTTAGGTTAGGTTAGGTTAGGTTAGGTTAGGTTAGGTTAGGTTAGGTTAGGTTAGGTTAGGTTAGGTTAGGTTAGGTTAGGTTAGGTTAGGTTAGGTTAGGTTAGGTTAGGTTAGGTTAGGTTAGGTTAGGTTAGGTTAGGTTAGGTTAGGTTAGGTTAGGTTAGGTTAGGTTAGGTTAGGTTAGGTTAGGTTAGGTTAGGTTAGGTTAGGTTAGGTTAGGTTAGGTTAGGTTAGGTTAGGTTAGGTTAGGTTAGGTTAGGTTAGGTTAGGTTAGGTTAGGTTAGGTTAGGTTAGGTTAGGTTAGGTTAGGTTAGGTTAGGTTAGGTTAGGTTAGGTTAGGTTAGGTTAGGTTAGGTTAGGTTAGGTTAGGTTAGGTTAGGTTAGGTTAGGTTAGGTTAGGTTAGGTTAGGTTAGGTTAGGTTAGGTTAGGTTAGGTTAGGTTAGGTTAGGTTAGGTTAGGTTAGGTTAGGTTAGGTTAGGTTAGGTTAGGTTAGGTTAGGTTAGGTTAGGTTAGGTTAGGTTAGGTTAGGTTAGGTTAGGTTAGGTTAGGTTAGGTTAGGTTAGGTTAGGTTAGGTTAGGTTAGGTTAGGTTAGGTTAGGTTAGGTTAGGTTAGGTTAGGTTAGGTTAGGTTAGGTTAGGTTAGGTTAGGTTAGGTTAGGTTAGGTTAGGTTAGGTTAGGTTAGGTTAGGTTAGGTTAGGTTAGGTTAGGTTAGGTTAGGTTAGGTTAGGTTAGGTTAGGTTAGGTTAGGTTAGGTTAGGTTAGGTTAGGTTAGGTTAGGTTAGGTTAGGTTAGGTTAGGTTAGGTTAGGTTAGGTTAGGTTAGGTTAGGTTAGGTTAGGTTAGGTTAGGTTAGGTTAGGTTAGGTTAGGTTAGGTTAGGTTAGGTTAGGTTAGGTTAGGTTAGGTTAGGTTAGGTTAGGTTAGGTTAGGTTAGGTTAGGTTAGGTTAGGTTAGGTTAGGTTAGGTTAGGTTAGGTTAGGTTAGGTTAGGTTAGGTTAGGTTAGGTTAGGTTAGGTTAGGTTAGGTTAGGTTAGGTTAGGTTAGGTTAGGTTAGGTTAGGTTAGGTTAGGTTAGGTTAGGTTAGGTTAGGTTAGGTTAGGTTAGGTTAGGTTAGGTTAGGTTAGGTTAGGTTAGGTTAGGTTAGGTTAGGTTAGGTTAGGTTAGGTTAGGTTAGGTTAGGTTAGGTTAGGTTAGGTTAGGTTAGGTTAGGTTAGGTTAGGTTAGGTTAGGTTAGGTTAGGTTAGGTTAGGTTAGGTTAGGTTAGGTTAGGTTAGGTTAGGTTAGGTTAGGTTAGGTTAGGTTAGGTTAGGTTAGGTTAGGTTAGGTTAGGTTAGGTTAGGTTAGGTTAGGTTAGGTTAGGTTAGGTTAGGTTAGGTTAGGTTAGGTTAGGTTAGGTTAGGTTAGGTTAGGTTAGGTTAGGTTAGGTTAGGTTAGGTTAGGTTAGGTTAGGTTAGGTTAGGTTAGGTTAGGTTAGGTTAGGTTAGGTTAGGTTAGGTTAGGTTAGGTTAGGTTAGGTTAGGTTAGGTTAGGTTAGGTTAGGTTAGGTTAGGTTAGGTTAGGTTAGGTTAGGTTAGGTTAGGTTAGGTTAGGTTAGGTTAGGTTAGGTTAGGTTAGGTTAGGTTAGGTTAGGTTAGGTTAGGTTAGGTTAGGTTAGGTTAGGTTAGGTTAGGTTAGGTTAGGTTAGGTTAGGTTAGGTTAGGTTAGGTTAGGTTAGGTTAGGTTAGGTTAGGTTAGGTTAGGTTAGGTTAGGTTAGGTTAGGTTAGGTTAGGTTAGGTTAGGTTAGGTTAGGTTAGGTTAGGTTAGGTTAGGTTAGGTTAGGTTAGGTTAGGTTAGGTTAGGTTAGGTTAGGTTAGGTTAGGTTAGGTTAGGTTAGGTTAGGTTAGGTTAGGTTAGGTTAGGTTAGGTTAGGTTAGGTTAGGTTAGGTTAGGTTAGGTTAGGTTAGGTTAGGTTAGGTTAGGTTAGGTTAGGTTAGGTTAGGTTAGGTTAGGTTAGGTTAGGTTAGGTTAGGTTAGGTTAGGTTAGGTTAGGTTAGGTTAGGTTAGGTTAGGTTAGGTTAGGTTAGGTTAGGTTAGGTTAGGTTAGGTTAGGTTAGGTTAGGTTAGGTTAGGTTAGGTTAGGTTAGGTTAGGTTAGGTTAGGTTAGGTTAGGTTAGGTTAGGTTAGGTTAGGTTAGGTTAGGTTAGGTTAGGTTAGGTTAGGTTAGGTTAGGTTAGGTTAGGTTAGGTTAGGTTAGGTTAGGTTAGGTTAGGTTAGGTTAGGTTAGGTTAGGTTAGGTTAGGTTAGGTTAGGTTAGGTTAGGTTAGGTTAGGTTAGGTTAGGTTAGGTTAGGTTAGGTTAGGTTAGGTTAGGTTAGGTTAGGTTAGGTTAGGTTAGGTTAGGTTAGGTTAGGTTAGGTTAGGTTAGGTTAGGTTAGGTTAGGTTAGGTTAGGTTAGGTTAGGTTAGGTTAGGTTAGGTTAGGTTAGGTTAGGTTAGGTTAGGTTAGGTTAGGTTAGGTTAGGTTAGGTTAGGTTAGGTTAGGTTAGGTTAGGTTAGGTTAGGTTAGGTTAGGTTAGGTTAGGTTAGGTTAGGTTAGGTTAGGTTAGGTTAGGTTAGGTTAGGTTAGGTTAGGTTAGGTTAGGTTAGGTTAGGTTAGGTTAGGTTAGGTTAGGTTAGGTTAGGTTAGGTTAGGTTAGGTTAGGTTAGGTTAGGTTAGGTTAGGTTAGGTTAGGTTAGGTTAGGTTAGGTTAGGTTAGGTTAGGTTAGGTTAGGTTAGGTTAGGTTAGGTTAGGTTAGGTTAGGTTAGGTTAGGTTAGGTTAGGTTAGGTTAGGTTAGGTTAGGTTAGGTTAGGTTAGGTTAGGTTAGGTTAGGTTAGGTTAGGTTAGGTTAGGTTAGGTTAGGTTAGGTTAGGTTAGGTTAGGTTAGGTTAGGTTAGGTTAGGTTAGGTTAGGTTAGGTTAGGTTAGGTTAGGTTAGGTTAGGTTAGGTTAGGTTAGGTTAGGTTAGGTTAGGTTAGGTTAGGTTAGGTTAG
>CALPBR020000021.1:0-55582 GCA_943138885.2 Tholera decimalis
AGGTCGGGGTGATGGGGGGAGATGGGGGCTGTTTAGTATTTGCGTGTTGCGCGAGGTGCAAGCACCTCGCGGGCTTGTGAAAAAAAAAATGGGGGGGAGGTGATGGGGGGAGATGGGGGGGTTTAGTATTTTCGTGTTGCGCGAGGTGCACCTCGCGCAACACGCAAATACTAGTTATACTATATAAAGCTAGATTACCACTCACTGACTCACTCACTCATTGACATAATTGTTGAGAGGGAGGGCAAGGGGGGCGACTTTGTAAAATGGTTTTTACTTTACCGAGCCTCCTCTATACGAATCCGTAAAAAAAGAAAAATACGGGTCTCGTAGTTTCCGAGATACGATAGGGAGGGGGGAGAAGGGGGGTGAAAAGGGGAGGTTTGGCACTTTTCCCGTAGGTTTGAGAGTTACTTGTTTACGAATCTGTCAAAATATACCCACCTCCCCATCCACCATCTGGGAGAACAATTATGTCAATGAGTCAGTGAGTGAGTCAGTGGTAATTTAGCTTTATATAGTATAACTAGTATTTGCGTGTTGCGCGAGGTGCAAGCACCTCGCGTGCTAGTGAAAGAAAAATGGGGGGGGAGATGGGGGGGGTTTAGTATTTGCGTGTTGCGCGAGGTACAAGCACCTAGCGAGCTTGTGAAAAAAAAAATGGGGGGGGTGATGGGGGCGTTTAGTATTTGCGTGTTGCGCGAGGTGCTGCACCTCGCGTGCTTGTGAAAAAAAAAAGTATTTGCGTGCTAGTGAAAAAAAAAAAAAATGGGGGGGGGGGGTGATGGGAGGAGATGGGGGGTTTAGTATTTGCGTGTTGCGCGAGGTGCAAGCAACTCGCGAGCTTGTGAAAAAAAAAAAAAAAAAGGGGGTGGGAAATGGGGGGGAGGTTGCACAATTATTTCGACTAAAGCGTTGCCCCTCTAAATGAATCTGAAAAAAAAAATGTTCCAAGTCTCTTAGATTCCGAGATCCGCCTAAAGGGGGGGAGAAGGGGGGCGGGGGGGGGACTTTGAAAAATGGTTTTTACTTTACCGAGCCTCCTCTATACGAATCCGTAAAAAGAAAAAAATACGGGTCTCGTAGTTTCCGAGATACGATGGGGGGGGGGGGGAGAAGGGGGGGGAAAAGGGGAGGTTTGGCACTTTTCCCGTAGGTTTGAGAGTTACTTGTTTACGAATCTGTCAAAATATACCCACCTCCCCATGCACCATCTGGGAGAACAATTATGTCAATGAGTGAGTGAGTCAGCTAGTGGTAATCTAGCTTTATATAGTATAACTAGTATTTGCGTGTTGCGCGAGGTGCAAGCACCTCGCGTGCTTGTGAAAAAAAAAAAGTGGGGGGGGGAGATGGGGGGGTTTAGTATTTGCGTGTTGCGCGAGGTGCAAGCACCTCGCGGGCTTGTGAAAAAAAAAATGGGGGGGAGGTGATGGGGGGAGATGGGGGGGTTTAGTATTTTCGTGTTGCGCGAGGTGCAAGCACCTCGCGTGCTTGTGAAAAACATAATGGGGGGGGGGTTTAGTATTTGCGTGTTGCGCGAGGTGCAAGCACCTCGCGTGCTTGTGAAAAAAAAAAAGTGGGGGGGGGGATGGGGGGGGTTTAGTATTTGCGTGTTGCGCGAGGTGCAAGCACCTCGCGTGCTTGTGAAAAAAGAAAATGGTATTTGCGTGTTGCGCGAGGTGCAAGCACCTCGCGTGCTTGAGAAAAAAAAAAAAAAAGAGAGAAGGGGGGGGTGATGGGGGGAGTTGGGGGGGTTTAGTATTTTCGTGTTGCGCGAGGTGCAAGCACCTCGCGAGCTTGTGAAAAAAAAAAAAAAAAAAAAAAGAGGGGGGGGGTGATGGGGGGGGGTTGCACAAGTATTTCGACTAAAGCATTGCCCCTCTACATGAATCTGAAAAAAAAAATGTTCCAAGTCTCTTAGATTCCGAGATCCGCCTAAAGGGGGGGAGAAGGGGGGCGGGGAGGGGGGACTTTGAAAAATCGTTTTTACTTTACCGAGCCTCCTCTATACGAATCCGTAAAAAACATAAAATACGGGTCTCGTAGTTTCCGAGATACGATAGAGGGGGGGGGAGAAGAGGGGGGGGGAAAAGGGGAGGTTTGGCACTTTTCCCGTAGGTTTGAGAGTTACTTGTTTACGAATCTGTCAAAATATACCCACCTCCCCATCCACCATCTGGGAGAACAATTATGTCAGTGAGTGAGTGGTAATTTAGCTTTATATAGTATAACTAGTATTTGCGTGTTGCGCGAGGTGCAAGCACCTCGCGTGCTTGTGAAAAAAACTAAAGCATTGCCCCTCTAAATCAAGTATTTGCGTGTTGCGCGAGGTGCAAGCACCTCGCGAGCTTGTGAAAAAAAAAAAAAAAAAAAGAGGGGGGGGGGTGATGGGGGGGGGGTAGCACAAGTATTTCGACTAAAGCATTGCCCCTCTAAATGAATCTGAAAAAAAAATGTTCCAAGTCTCTTAGATTCCGAGATCCGCCTAAAGGGGGGAGAAGGGGGACGGGGGGGGGACTTTGAAAAATGGTTTTTACTTTACCGAGCCTCCTCTATACGAATCCGTAAAAAAAAAAAATACGGGTCTCGTAGTTTCCGAGATACGATAGGGGGGGGGAGAAGGGGGGGGAAAAGGGGAGGTTTGGCACTTTTCCCGTAGGTTTCAGAGTTACTTGTTTACGAATCTGTCAAAATATACCCACCTCCCCATCCACCATCTGGGAGAACAATTATGTCAATGAGTCAGTGAGTGAGTCAGTGGTAATTTAGCTTTATATAGTATAACTAGTATTTGCGTGTTGCGCGAGGTGCAAGCACCTCGCGTGCTTGTGAAAAAAAAAAGTGGGGGGGGGGGTGATGGGGGGAGATGGGGGGGTTTAGTATTTGCGTGTTGCGCGAGGTGCAAGCACCTCGCGTGCTTGTGAAAAAAACTAAAGCATTGCCCCTCTAAATCAAGTATTTGCGTGTGGCGCGAGGTGCAAGCACCTCGCGGGCTTGTGAAAAAAAAAATGGGGGGGAGGTGATGGGGGGAGATGGGGGGGTTTAGTATTTTCGTGTTGCGCGAGGTGCACCTCGCGCAACACGCAAATACTAGTTATACTATATAAAGCTAGATTACCACTCACTGACTCACTCACTCATTGACATAATTGTTGAGAGGGAGGGCAAGGGGGGCGACTTTGTAAAATGGTTTTTACTTTACCGAGCCTCCTCTATACGAATCCGTAAAAAAAGAAAAATACGGGTCTCGTAGTTTCCGAGATACGATAGGGAGGGGGGAGAAGGGGGGTGAAAAGGGGAGGTTTGGCACTTTTCCCGTAGGTTTGAGAGTTACTTGTTTACGAATCTGTCAAAATATACCCACCTCCCCATCCACCATCTGGGAGAACAATTATGTCAATGAGTCAGTGAGTGAGTCAGTGGTAATTTAGCTTTATATAGTATAACTAGTATTTGCGTGTTGCGCGAGGTGCAAGCACCTCGCGTGCTTGTGAAAAAAAAAAGTGGGGGGGGGGGGTGATGGGGGGAGATGGGGGGGTTTAGTATTTGCGTGTTGCGCGAGGTGCAAGCACCTCGCGTGCTTGTGAAAAAAACTAAAGCATTGCCCCTCTAAATCAAGTATTTGCGTGTGGCGCGAGGTGCAAGCACCTCGCGTGCTTGTGAGAAAAAAAAAAAGAAAAAAAAGGGGGAGCGAAGCACAAGTATTTCGACTAAAGCATTGCCCCTCTAAATGAATCCGAAAAAAAAAATGTTCCAAGTCTCTTAGATTCCGAGATCCGCCTAAAGGGAGGGGAGAAGGGGGGCGGGGGGGGGACTTTGAAAAATGGTTTTTACTTTACCGAGCCTCCTCTATACGAATCCGTAAAAAAAAAAATACGGGTCTCGTAGTTTCCGAGATACGATAGGGAGGGGGGAGAAGGGGGGGGAAAAGGGGAGGTTTGGCACTTTTCCCGTAGGTTTCAGAGTTACTTGTTTACGAATCTGTCAAAATATACCCACCTCCCCATCCACCATCTGGGAGAACAATTATGTCAGTGAGTCAGTGAGTGGTAATTTAGCTTTATATAGTATAACTAGTATTTGCGTGTTGCGCGAGGTGCAAGCACCTCGCGTGCTTGTGAAAAAAAAAATGGGGGGGTAATGAAGGGGTTTAGTATTTGCGTGTTGCGCGAGGTGCAAGCACCTCGCGTGCTAGTGAAAAAAAAACAGTGGGGGGGCGGGGGTGATGGGGGGGGTTTAGTATTTGCGTGTTGCGCGAGGTGCAAGCACCTCGCTTGCTTGTGAAAAAAAAAAAGGGGGGCGGATGGGGGGAGGGGGTTTGCAGAAGTATTTTGACTAAAGCATTGCCCCTCTAAATGAATCTGAAAAAAAAAATGTTCCAAGTCTCTTAGATTCCGAGATCCGCCTAAAGGGGGGAGAAGGGGGGCGGGGGGGGGACTTTGAAAAATGGCTTTTACTTTACCGAGCCTCCTCTATACGAATCCGTAAAAAGAAAAAAATACGGGTCTCATAGTTTCCGAGATACGATAGGGGGGGGGAGAAGGGGGGTGAAAAGGGGAGGTTTGGCACTTTTCCCGTAGGTTTGAGAGTTACTTGTTTACGAATCTGTCAAAATATACCCACCTCCCCATCCACCATCTGGGAGAACAATTATGTCAATGAGTGAGTCAGTCAGTCAGTGGTAATTTAGCTTTATATAGTATAATAACTAGTATTTGCGTGTTGCGCGAGGTGCAAGTACCTCGCGTGCTTGTGAAAAAAAAAAAAAAAAAAAAGGGGGGGGGTGATGGGGGGGTTTAGTATTTGCGTATTGCGCGAGGTGCAAGCACCTCTCGACCTTGTGAAAAAAAAAAAAAAAAAAGAGGGGGGGGGTGATGGGGGGGGGTTGCACAAGTATTTCGACTAAAGCATTGCCCCTCTAAATGAAACTGAAAAAAAAAATGTTCCAAGTCTCTTAGATTCCGAGATCCGCCTAAAGGGGGGGAGAAGGGGGGCGGGGGGGGGACTTTGAAAAATGGTTTTTACTTTACCGAGCCTCCTCTATACGAATCCGTAAAAAGAAAAAAATACGGGTCTCGTAGTTTCCGAGATACGATAGGGGGGGGGAGAAGGGGGGGAAAAGGGGAGGTTTGGCACTTTTCCCGTAGGTTTGAGGGTTACTTGTTTACGAATCTGTCAAAATATACCCACCTCCCCATCCACCATCTGGGAGTACAATTATGTCAATGAGTGAGTGAGTCAGTCAGTCAGTCAGTGGTAATTTAGCTTTATATAGTATAACTAGTATTTGCGTGTTGCGCGAGGTGCAAGCACCTCGCGTGCTTGTGAAAAAAACTAAAGCATTGCCCCTCTAAATCAAGTATTTGCGTGCTGCGCGAGGTGCAAGCACCTCGCGTGCTTGTGAAAAAAAAAAAAAAAGGGGGGGGGGGGTGATGGGGGAGATGGGGGGGGGGCTTAGTATTTGCGTGTTGCGCGAGGTGCAAGCACCTCGCGTGCTTGTGAAAGAAAAAAAAAAAAAGGGGGAGGTGATGGGGGGGAGTTGGAGGGGGGGATTGCACAAGTATTTCGACTAAAGCATTGCCCCTCCAAATGAATCTGAAAAAAGAAATGTTCCAAGTCTCTTAGAGTCCGAGATCCGCCTAAAGGGGGGGAGAAGGGGGGCGGGGGGGGACTTTGAAAAATGTTTTTTACTATACCGAGCCTCCTCTATACGAATCCGTAAAAAAAAAAATACGGGTCTCGTAGTTTCCGAGATACGATAGGGGGGGGGGGGAAGGGGGGGGAAAAGGTGAGGTTTGGCACTTTTCCCGTAGGTTTGAGAGTTACTTGTTTACGAATCTGTCAAAATATACCCACCTCCCCATCCACCATCTGGGAGAACAATTATGTCAATGAGTGAGTCAGTCAGTCAGTCAGTGGTAATTTAGCTTTATATAGAATAATATAACTAGTATTTGCGTGTTGCGCGAGGTGCAAGCACCTCGCGTGCTAGTGAAAAAGAAATGGGGGGGAGACGGGGGGGTTTAGTATTTGCGTGTTGCACGAGGTGCAAGCACCTCGCGTGCTTGTGAAAAAAAAAAAAAAAAAAGGGGGGGGGGGAAATGGGGGGGGGGGTTGCACAATTATTTCGACTAAAGCATTGCCCCTCTAGTATTTGCGTGTTGCGCGAGGTGCAAGCACCTCGCGTGCTTGTGAAAAAAAAAAAAAAAAGGGGGGGGGGTGATGGGGGGTTTAGTATTTGCGTGTTGCGCGAGGTGCAAGCACCTCGCGTGCTTGTGAAAAAAAACTAAAGCATTGCCCCTCTAAATCAAGTATTTGCGTGTTGCGCGAGGTGCAAGCACCTCGCGTGCTTGTGAAAAAAGAAATTGGTATTTGCGTGTTGCGCGAGGTGCAAGCACCTCGCGAGCTTGTGAAAAAAAAAAAAAAAAAAAAGAGGGGGGGGGGGGTGATGGGGGGGGGGGGTTGCACAAGTATTTCGACTAAAGCATTGCCCCTCTAAATGAATCTGAAAAAAAAAATGTTCCAAGTCTCTTAGATTCCGAGATCCGCCTAAAGGGGGGAGAAGGGGGGCGGGGGGGGGGACTTTGAAAAATGGTTTTTACTTTACCGAGCCTCCTCTATACGAATCCGTAAAAAGAAAAAAATACGGGTCTCGTAGTTTCCGAGATACGATAGGGGGGGGGGAGAAGGGGGGAGAAAAGGGGAGGTTTGGCACTTTTCCCGTAGGTTTGAGAGTTACTTGTTTAAAATCTGTCAAAATATACCCACCTCCCCATCCACCATCTGGGAGAATAATTATGTCAATGAGTGAGTCAGTGAGTGGTAATCTAGCTTTATATAATATAATAACTAGTATTTGCGTGTTGCGCGAGGTGCAAGCACCTCGCGTGCTAGTGAAAGAAAAATGGGGGGGGAGATGGGGGGGGTTTAGTATTTGCGTGTTGCGCGAGGTGCAAGCACCTCGCGTGCTTGTGAAAAAAACTAAAGCATTGCCCCTCTAAATCAAGTATTTGCGTGTTGCGCGAGGTGCAAGCACCTCGCGAGCTTGTGAAAAAAAAAAAAAAAAAAGAGGGGGGGGGGTGATGGGGGGGGGTAGCACAAGTATTTCGACTAAAGCATTGCCCCTCTAAATGAATCTGAAAAAAAAAATGTTCCAAGTCTCTTAGATTCCGAGATCCGCCTAAAGCGGGGAGAAGGGGGGCGGGGGGGGGACTTTGAAAAATGGTTTTTACTTTACCGAGCCTCCTCTATACGAATCCGTAAAAAAAAAAAATACGGGTCTCGTAGTTTCCGAGATACGATAGGGAGGGGGGAGAAGGGGGGGGAAAAGGGGAGGTTTGGCACTTTTCCCGTAGGTTTCAGAGTTACTTGTTTACGAATCTGTCAAAATATACCCACCTCCCCATCCACCATCTGGGAGAACAATTATGTCAGTGAGTCAGTGAGTCAGTGAGTGGTAATCTAGCTTTATATAGTATAACTAGTATTTGCGTGTTGCGCGAGGTGCACCTCGCGCAACACGAAAATACTAAACCCCCCCATCTCCCCCCATCACCTCCCCCCCATTTTTTTTTTCACAAGCACGCGAGGTGCAAGCACCTCGCGTGCTTGTGAAAAAAAAAAAAGGTCGGGGTGATGGGGGGAGATGGGGGCTGTTTAGTATTTGCGTGTTGCGCGAGGTGCAAGCACCTCGCGGGCTTGTGAAAAAAAAAATGGGGGGGAGGTGATGGGGGGAGATGGGGGGGTTTAGTATTTTCGCAAATACTAGTTATACTATATAAAGCTAGATTACCACTCACTGACTCACTCACTCATTGACATAATTGTTGAGAGGGAGGGCAAGGGGGGCGACTTTGTAAAATGGTTTTTACTTTACCGAGCCTCCTCTATACGAATCCGTAAAAAAAGAAAAATACGGGTCTCGTAGTTTCCGAGATACGATAGGGAGGGGGGAGAAGGGGGGTGAAAAGGGGAGGTTTGGCACTTTTCCCGTAGGTTTGAGAGTTACTTGTTTACGAATCTGTCAAAATATACCCACCTCCCCATCCACCATCTGGGAGAACAATTATGTCAATGAGTCAGTGAGTGAGTCAGTGGTAATTTAGCTTTATATAGTATAACTAGTATTTGCGTGTTGCGCGAGGTGCAAGCACCTCGCGTGCTTGTGAAAAAAAAAAGTGGGGGGGGGGGGTGATGGGGGGAGATGGGGGGGTTTAGTATTTGCGTGTTGCGCGAGGTGCAAGCACCTCGCGTGCTTGTGAAAAAAACTAAAGCATTGCCCCTCTAAATCAAGTATTTGCGTGTGGCGCGAGGTGCAAGCACCTCGCGTGCTTGTGAGAAAAAAAAAAAGAAAAAAAAGGGGGAGCGAAGCACAAGTATTTCGACTAAAGCATTGCCCCTCTAAATGAATCTGAAAAAAAAAATGTTCCAAGTCTCTTAGATTCCGAGATCCGCCTAAAGGGAGGGGAGAAGGGGGGCGGGGGGGGGACTTTGAAAAATGGTTTTTACTTTACCGAGCCTCCTCTATACGAATCCGTAAAAAAAAAAAATACGGGTCTCGTAGTTTCCGAGATACGATAGGGAGGGGGGAGAAGGGGGGGGAAAAGGGGAGGTTTGGCACTTTTCCCGTAGGTTTCAGAGTTACTTGTTTACGAATCTGTCAAAATATACCCACCTCCCCATCCACCATCTGGGAGAACAATTATGTCAGTGAGTCAGTGAGTGGTAATTTAGCTTTATATAGTATAACTAGTATTTGCGTGTTGCGCGAGGTGCAAGCACCTCGCGTGCTTGTGAAAAAAAAAAATGGGGGGGTAATGAAGGGGTTTAGTATTTGCGTGTTGCGCGAGGTGCAAGCACCTCGCGTGCTAGTGAAAAAAAAACAGTGGGGGGGCGGGGGTGATGGGGGGGGTTTAGTATTTGCGTGTTGCGCGAGGTGCAAGCACCTCGCTTGCTTGTGAAAAAAAAAAAGGGGGGCGGATGGGGGGAGGGGGTTTGCAGAAGTATTTTGACTAAAGCATTGCCCCTCTAAATGAATCTGAAAAAAAAAATGTTCCAAGTCTCTTAGATTCCGAGATCCGCCTAAAGGGGGGAGAAGGGGGGCGGGGGGGGGACTTTGAAAAATGGCTTTTACTTTACCGAGCCTCCTCTATACGAATCCGTAAAAAGAAAAAAATACGGGTCTCATAGTTTCCGAGATACGATAGGGGGGGGGAGAAGGGGGGTGAAAAGGGGAGGTTTGGCACTTTTCCCGTAGGTTTGAGAGTTACTTGTTTACGAATCTGTCAAAATATACCCACCTCCCCATCCACCATCTGGGAGAACAATTATGTCAGTGAGTCAGTGAGTCAGTGAGTGGTAATCTAGCTTTATATAGTATAACTAGTATTTGCGTGTTGCGCGAGGTGCAAGCACCTCGCGTGCTTGTGAAAAAAACTAAAGCATTGCCCCTCTAAATCAAGTATTTGCGTGCTGCGCGAGGTGCAAGCACCTCGCGTGCTTGTGAAAAAAAAAAAAAAAGGGGGGGGGGGTGATGGGGGAGATGGGGGGGGGGCTTAGTATTTGCGTGTTGCGCGAGGTGCAAGCACCTCGCGTGCTTGTGAAAGAAAAAAAAAAAAAGGGGGAGGTGATGGGGGGGAGTTGGAGGGGGGGATTGCACAAGTATTTCGACTAAAGCATTGCCCCTCTAAATGAATCTGAAAAAAGAAATGTTCCAAGTCTCTTAGAGTCCGAGATCCGCCTAAAGGGGGGGAGAAGGGGGGCGGGGGGGAGACTTTGAAAAATGTTTTTTACTATACCGAGCCTCCTCTATACGAATCCGTAAAAAAAAAAATACGGGTCTCGTAGTTTCCGAGATACGATAGGGGGGGGGGGGAAGGGGGGGGAAAAGGTGAGGTTTGGCACTTTTCCCGTAGGTTTGAGAGTTACTTGTTTACGAATCTGTCAAAATATACCCACCTCCCCATCCACCATCTGGGAGAACAATTATGTCAATGAGTGAGTCAGTCAGTCAGTCAGTGGTAATTTAGCTTTATATAGAATAATATAACTAGTATTTGCGTGTTGCGCGAGGTGCAAGCACCTCGCGTGCTAGTGAAAAAGAAATGGGGGGGAGACGGGGGGGTTTAGTATTTGCGTGTTGCGCGAGGTGCAAGCACCTCGCGTGCTTGTGAAAAAAAAAAAAAAAAAAGGGGGGGGGGGGAAATGGGGGGGGGGGGTTGCACAATTATTTCGACTAAAGCATTGCCCCTCTAGTATTTGCGTGTTGCGCGAGGTGCAAGCACCTCGCGTGCTTGTGAAAAAAAAAAAAAAAGGGGGGGGGGTGATGGGGGGTTTAGTATTTGCGTGTTGCGCGAGGTGCAAGCACCTCGCGTGCTTGTGAAAAAAAACTAAAGCATTGCCCCTCTAAATCAAGTATTTGCGTGTTGCGCGAGGTGCAAGCACCTCGCGTGCTTGTGAAAAAAGAAATTGGTATTTGCGTGTTGCGCGAGGTGCAAGCACCTCGCGAGCTTGTGAAAAAAAAAAAAAAAAAAAAGAGGGGGGGGGGGGGTGATGGGGGGGGGGGGGTTGCACAAGTATTTCGACTAAAGCATTGCCCCTCTAAATGAATCTGAAAAAAAAAATGTTCCAAGTCTCTTAGATTCCGAGATCCGCCTAAAGGGGGGAGAAGGGGGGCGGGGGGGGGGACTTTGAAAAATGGTTTTTACTTTACCGAGCCTCCTCTATACGAATCCGTAAAAAGAAAAAAATACGGGTCTCGTAGTTTCCGAGATACGATAGGGGGGGGGGGAGAAGGGGGGAGAAAAGGGGAGGTTTGGCACTTTTCCCGTAGGTTTGAGAGTTACTTGTTTAAGAATCTGTCAAAATATACCCACCTCCCCATCCACCATCTGGGAGAACAATTATGTCAATGAGTGAGTCAGTGAGTGGTAATCTAGCTTTATATAATATAATAACTAGTATTTGCGTGTTGCGCGAGGTGCAAGCACCTCGCGTGCTAGTGAAAGAAAAATGGGGGGGGAGATGGGGGGGGTTTAGTATTTGCGTGTTGCGCGAGGTGCAAGCACCTCGCGTGCTTGTGAAAAAAACTAAAGCATTGCCCCTCTAAATCAAGTATTTGCGTGTTGCGCGAGGTGCAAGCACCTCGCGAGCTTGTGAAAAAAAAAAAAAAAAAAGAGGGGGGGGGGTGATGGGGGGGGGTAGCACAAGTATTTCGAGTAAAGCATTGCCCCTCTAAATGAATCTGAAAAAAAAAATGTTCCAAGTCTCTTAGATTCCGAGATCCGCCTAAAGGGGGGAGAATGGGGGCGGGGGGGGGACTTTGAAAAATGGTTTTTACTTTACCGAGCCTCCTCTATACGAATCCGTAAAAAAAAAAAATACGGGTCTCGTAGTTTCCGAGATACGATAGGGAGGGGGGAGAAGGGGGGGGAAAAGGGGAGGTTTGGCACTTTTCCCGTAGGTTTCAGAGTTACTTGTTTACGAATCTGTCAAAATATACCCACCTCCCCATCCACCATCTGGGAGAACAATTATGTCAGTGAGTCAGTGAGTCAGTGAGTGGTAATCTAGCTTTATATAGTATAACTAGTATTTGCGTGTTGCGCGAGGTGCACCTCGCGGGCTTGTGAAAAAAAAAATGGGGGGGAGGTGATGGGGGGAGATGGGGGGGTTTAGTATTTTCGCAAATACTAGTTATACTATATAAAGCTAGATTACCACTCACTGACTCACTCACTCATTGACATAATTGTTGAGAGGGAGGGCAAGGGGGGCGACTTTGTAAAATGGTTTTTACTTTACCGAGCCTCCTCTATACGAATCCGTAAAAAAAGAAAAATACGGGTCTCGTAGTTTCCGAGATACGATAGGGAGGGGGGAGAAGGGGGGTGAAAAGGGGAGGTTTGGCACTTTTCCCGTAGGTTTGAGAGTTACTTGTTTACGAATCTGTCAAAATATACCCACCTCCCCATCCACCATCTGGGAGAACAATTATGTCAATGAGTCAGTGAGTGAGTCAGTGGTAATTTAGCTTTATATAGTATAACTAGTATTTGCGTGTTGCGCGAGGTGCAAGCACCTCGCGTGCTTGTGAAAAAAAAAAGTGGGGGGGGGGGGTGATGGGGGGAGATGGGGGGGTTTAGTATTTGCGTGTTGCGCGAGGTGCAAGCACCTCGCGTGCTTGTGAAAAAAACTAAAGCATTGCCCCTCTAAATCAAGTATTTGCGTGTGGCGCGAGGTGCAAGCACCTCGCGTGCTTGTGAGAAAAAAAAAAAGAAAAAAAAGGGGGAGCGAAGCACAAGTATTTCGACTAAAGCATTGCCCCTCTAAATGAATCTGAAAAAAAAAATGTTCCAAGTCTCTTAGATTCCGAGATCCGCCTAAAGGGAGGGGAGAAGGGGGGCGGGGGGGGGACTTTGAAAAATGGTTTTTACTTTACCGAGCCTCCTCTATACGAATCCGTAAAAAAAAAAAATACGGGTCTCGTAGTTTCCGAGATACGATAGGGAGGGGGGAGAAGGGGGGGGAAAAGGGGAGGTTTGGCACTTTTCCCGTAGGTTTCAGAGTTACTTGTTTACGAATCTGTCAAAATATACCCACCTCCCCATCCACCATCTGGGAGAACAATTATGTCAGTGAGTCAGTGAGTGGTAATTTAGCTTTATATAGTATAACTAGTATTTGCGTGTTGCGCGAGGTGCAAGCACCTCGCGTGCTTGTGAAAAAAAAAAATGGGGGGGTAATGAAGGGGTTTAGTATTTGCGTGTTGCGCGAGGTGCAAGCACCTCGCGTGCTAGTGAAAAAAAAACAGTGGGGGGGCGGGGGTGATGGGGGGGGTTTAGTATTTGCGTGTTGCGCGAGGTGCAAGCACCTCGCTTGCTTGTGAAAAAAAAAAAGGGGGGCGGATGGGGGGAGGGGGTTTGCAGAAGTATTTTGACTAAAGCATTGCCCCTCTAAATGAATCTGAAAAAAAAAATGTTCCAAGTCTCTTAGATTCCGAGATCCGCCTAAAGGGGGGAGAAGGGGGGCGGGGGGGGGACTTTGAAAAATGGCTTTTACTTTACCGAGCCTCCTCTATACGAATCCGTAAAAAGAAAAAAATACGGGTCTCATAGTTTCCGAGATACGATAGGGGGGGGGAGAAGGGGGGTGAAAAGGGGAGGTTTGGCACTTTTCCCGTAGGTTTGAGAGTTACTTGTTTACGAATCTGTCAAAATATACCCACCTCCCCATCCACCATCTGGGAGAACAATTATGTCAATGAGTGAGTCAGTCAGTCAGTCAGTGGTAATTTAGCTTTATATAGTATAATAACTAGTATTTGCGTGTTGCGCGAGGTGCAAGTACCTCGCGTGCTTGTGAAAAAAAAAAAAAAAAAGGGGGGGGGTGATGGGGGGGTTTAGTATGTGCGTATTGCGCGAGGTGCAAGCACCTCTCGACCTTGTGAAAAAAAAAAAAAAAAAGAGGGGGGGGGTGATGGGGGGGGGTTGCACAAGTATTTCGACTAAAGCATTGCCCCTCTAAATGAAACTGAAAAAAAAAATGTTCCAAGTCTCTTAGATTCCGAGATCCGCCTAAAGGGGGGGAGAAGGGGGGCGGGGGGGGGACTTTGAAAAATGGTTTTTACTTTACCGAGCCTCCTCTATACGAATCCGTAAAAAGAAAAAAATACGGGTCTCGTAGTTTCCGAGATACGATAGGGGGGGGGAGAAGGGGGGGAAAAGGGGAGGTTTGGCACTTTTCCCGTAGGTTTGAGGGTTACTTGTTTACGAATCTGTCAAAATATACCCACCTCCCCATCCACCATCTGGGAGTACAATTATGTCAATGAGTGAGTGAGTCAGTCAGTCAGTCAGTGGTAATTTAGCTTTATATAGTATAACTAGTATTTGCGTGTTGCGCGAGGTGCAAGCACCTCGCGTGCTTGTGAAAAAAACTAAAGCATTGCCCCTCTAAATCAAGTATTTGCGTGCTGCGCGAGGTGCAAGCACCTCGCGTGCTTGTGAAAAAAAAAAAAAAGGGAGGGGGGGTGATGGGGGAGATGGGGGGGGGCTTAGTATTTGCGTGTTGCGCGAGGTGCAAGCACCTCGCGTGCTTGTGAAAGAAAAAAAAAAAGGGGGAGGTGATGGGGGGGAGTTGGAGGGGGGGATTGCACAAGTATTTCGACTAAAGCATTGCCCCTCTAAATGAATCTGAAAAAAGAAATGTTCCAAGTCTCTTAGAGTCCGAGATCCGCCTAAAGGGGGGGAGAAGGGGGGCGGGGGGGGGACTTTGAAAAATGTTTTTTACTATACCGAGCCTCCTCTATACGAATCCGTAAAAAAAAAAAATACGGGTCTCGTAGTTTCCGAGATACGATAGGGGGGGGGGGGGGAAGGGGGGGGAAAAGGGGAGGTTTGGCACTTTTCCCGTAGGTTTGAGAGTTACTTGTTTACGAATCTGTCAAAATATACCCACCTCCCCATCCACCATCTGGGAGAACAATTATGTCAATGAGTGAGTCAGTCAGTCAGTCAGTGGTAATTAAGCTTTATATAGAATAATATAACTAGTATTTGCGTGTTGCGCGAGGTGCAAGCACCTCGCGTGCTAGTGAAAAAGAAATGGGGGGGAGACGGGGGGGTTTAGTATTTGCGTGTTGCGCGAGGTGCAAGCACCTCGCGTGCTTGTGAAAAAAAAAAAAAAAAAAAGGGGGGGGGGAAATGGGGGGGGGGGTTGCACAATTATTTCGACTAAAGCATTGCCCCTCTAGTATTTGCGTGTTGCGCGAGGTGCAAGCACCTCGCGTGCTTGTGAAAAAAAAAAAAAAAGGGGGGGGGGTGATGGGGGGTTTAGTATTTGCGTGTTGCGCGAGGTGCAAGCACCTCGCGTGCTTGTGAAAAAAAACTAAAGCATTGCCCCTCTAAATCAAGTATTTGCGTGTTGCGCGAGGTGCAAGCACCTCGCGAGCTTGTGAAAAAAAAAAAAAAAAAAAAGAGGGGGGGGGGTGAT
Organism: Tholera decimalis; assembly: GCA_943138885.2. Taxonomy (NCBI): domain Eukaryota; kingdom Metazoa; phylum Arthropoda; class Insecta; order Lepidoptera; family Noctuidae; genus Tholera; species Tholera decimalis. The sequence goes on from CALPBR020000021.1 coordinate 14,995, forward strand.
GGGGGGGGGGGGGTTGCACAAGTATTTCGACTAAAGCATTGCCCCTCTAAATGAATCTGAAAAAAAAAATGTTCCAAGTCTCTTAGATTCCGAGATCCGCCTAAAGGGGGGAGAAGGGGGGCGGGGGGGGGGACTTTGAAAAATGGTTTTTACTTTACCGAGCCTCCTCTATACGAATCCGTAAAAAGAAAAAAATACGGGTCTCGTAGTTTCCGAGATACGATAGGGGGGGGGGAGAAGGGGGGAGAAAAGGGGAGGTTTGGCACTTTTCCCGTAGGTTTGAGAGTTACTTGTTTACGAATCTGTCAAAATATACCCACCTCCCCATCCACCATCTGGGAGAACAATTATGTCAATGAGTGAGTCAGTGAGTGGTAATCTAGCTTTATATAATATAATAACTAGTATTTGCGTGTTGCGCGAGGTGCAAGCACCTCGCGTGCTAGTGAAAGAAAAATGGGGGGGGAGATGGGGGGGGTTTAGTATTTGCGTGTTGCGCGAGGTGCAAGCACCTCGCGTGCTTGTGAAAAAAGAAATTGGTATTTGCGTGTTGCGCGAGGTGCAAGCACCTCGCGAGCTTGTGAAAAAAAAAAAAAAAAAAAGAGGGGGGGGGGGTGATGGGGGGGGGTTGCACAAGTATTTCGACTAAAGCATTGCCCCTCTAAATGAATCTGAAAAAAAAAATGTTCCAAGTCTCTTAGATTCCGAGATCCGCCTAAAGGGGGGGAGAAGGGGGGCGGGGGGGGACTTTGAAAAATGGTTTTTACTTTACCGAGCCTCCTCTATACGAATCCGTAAAAAACAAAAAATACGGGTCTCGTAGTTTCCGAGATACGATAGGGAGGGGGGAGAAGGGGGGTGAAAAGGGGAGGTTTGGCACTTTTCCCGTAGGTTTGAGAGTTACTTGTTTACGAATCTGTCAAAATATACCCACCTCCCCATCCACCATCTGGGAGAACAATTATGTCAATGAGTCAGTGAGTCAGTGAGTGGTAATTTAGCTTTATATAGTATAACTAGTATTTGCGTGTTGCTAGTGAAAGAAAAATGGGGGGGGAGATCGGGGGGGTTTAGTATTTGCGTGTTGCGCGAGGTGCAAGCACCTAGCGAGCTTGTGAAAAAAAAATGGGGGGGTGATGGGGGCGTTTAGTATTTGCGTGTTGCGCGAGGTGCTGCACCTCGCGTGCTTGTGAAAAAAAAAAGTATTTGCGTGCTAGTGAAAAAAAAAAAAATGGGGGGGGGGGGTGATGGGAGGAGATGGGGGGTTTAGTATTTGCGTGTTGCGCGAGGTGCAAGCACCTCGCGAGCTTGTGAAAAAAAAAAAAAAAAAAGGGGGTGGGAAATGGGGGGGGGGGTTGCACAATTATTTCGACTAAAGCATTGCCCCTCTAAATGAATCTGAAAAAAAAAATGTTCCAAGTCTCTTAGATTCCGAGATCCGCCTAAAGGGGGGGAGAAGGGGGGCGGGGGGGGGGGGGACTTTGAAAAATGGTTATTACTTTACCGAGCCTCCTCTATACGGATCCGTAAAAAGAAAAAAATACGGGTCTCGTAGTTTCCGAGATACGATAGGGGGGGGAGAAGGGGGGGAAAAGGGGAGGTTTGGCACTTTTCCCGTAGGTTTGAGAGTTACTTGTTTACGAATCTGTCAAAATATACCCACCTCCCCATCCACCATCTGGGAGAACAATTATGTCAATGAGTGAGTGAGTCAGTGAGTGGTAATCTAGCTTTATATAGTATAACTAGTATTTGCGTGTTGCGCGAGGTGCAAGCACCTCGCGTGCTTGTGAAAAAAAAAAGTGGGGGGGGGGGGTGATGGGGGGAGATGGGGGGGTTTAGTATTTGCGTGTTGCGCGAGGTGCAAGCACCTCGCGTGCTTGTGAAAAAAACTAAAGCATTGCCCCTCTAAATCAAGTATTTGCGTGTGGCGCGAGGTGCAAGCACCTCGCGTGCTTGTGAGAAAAAAAAAAAGAAAAAAAAGGGGGGGCGAAATGGGGGGGGGTTGCACAAGTATTTCGACTAAAGCATTGCCCCTCTAAATGAATCTGAAAAAAAAAATGTTCCAAGTCTCTTAGATTCCGAGATCCGCCTAAAGGGAGGGGAGAAGGGGGGCGGGGGGGGGACTTTGAAAAATGGTTTTTACTTTACCGAGCCTCCTCTATACGAATCCGTAAAAAAAAAAAATACGGGTCTCGTAGTTTCCGAGATACGATAGGGAGGGGTGAGAAGGGGGGGGAAAAGGGGAGGTTTGGACTTTTCCCGTAGGTTTCAGAGTTACTTGTTTACGAATCTGTCAAAATATACCCACCTCCCCATCCACCATCTGGGAGAACAATTATGTCAGTGAGTCAGTGAGTGGTAATTTAGCTTTATATAGTATAACTAGTATTTGCGTGTTGCGCGAGGTGCAAGCACCTCGCGTGCTAGTGAAAGAAAAATGGGGGGGGAGATGGGGGGGGTTTAGTATTTGCGTGTTGCGCGAGGTGCAAGCACCTCGCGAGCTTGTGAAAATAAAAAAAAAAAAAAAAGAGGGGGGGGGTGATGGGGGGGGGGTTGCACAAGTATTTCGACTAAAGCATTGCCCCTCTAAATGAATCTGAAAAAAAAATGTTCCAAGTCTCTTAGATTCCGAGATCCGCCTAAAGGGGGGGAGAAGGGGGGCGGGGGGGGGACTTTGAAAAATGGTTTTTACTTTACCGAGCCTCCTCTATACGAATCCGTAAAAAACAAAAAATACGGGTCTCGTAGTTTCCGAGATACGATAGGGAGGGAGGAGAAGGGGGGTGAAAAGGGGAGGTTTGGCACTTTTCCCGTAGGTTTGAGAGTTACTTGTTTACGAATCTGTCAAAATATACCCACCTCCCCATCCACCATCTGGGAGAACAATTATGTCAATGAGTCAGTGAGTCAGTGAGTGGTAATTTAGCTTTATATAGTATAATAACTAGTATTTGCGTGTTGCGCGAGGTGCAAGCACCTCGCGTGCTAGTGAAAGAAAAATGGGGGGGAGATGGGGGGGGTTTAGTATTTGCGTGTTGCGCGAGGTACAAGCACCTAGCGAGCTTGTGAAAAAAAAAATGGGGGGGGTGATGGGGGCGTTTAGTATTTGCGTGTTGCGCGAGGTGCTGCACCTCGCGTGCTTGTGAAAAAAAAAGTATTTGCGTGCTAGTGAAAAAAAAAAAAAATGGGGGGGGGGGGTGATGGGAGGAGATGGGGGGTTTAGTATTTGCGTGTTGCGCGAGGTGCAAGCAACTCGCGAGCTTGTGAAAAAAAAAAAAAAAAAGGGGGTGGGAAATGGGGGGGAGGTTGCACAATTATTTCGACTAAAGCGTTGCCCCTCTAAATGAATCTGAAAAAAAAAATGTTCCAAGTCTCTTAGATTCCGAGATCCGCCTAAAGGGGGGGAGAAGGGGGGCGGGGGGGGGACTTTGAAAAATGGTTTTTACTTTACCGAGCCTCCTCTATACGAATCCGTAAAAAGAAAAAAATACGGGTCTCGTAGTTTCCGAGATACGATGGGGGGGGGGGGAGAAGGGGGGGGGAAAAGGGGAGGTTTGGCACTTTTCCCGTAGGTTTGAGAGTTACTTGTTTACGAATCTGTCAAAATATACCCACCTCCCCATGCACCATCTGGGAGAACAATTATGTCAATGAGTGAGTGAGTCAGTGAGTGGTAATCTAGCTTTATATAGTATAACTAGTATTTGCGTGTTGCGCGAGGTGCAAGCACCTCGCGTGCTTGTGAAAAAAAAAAAGTGGGGGGGGGAGATGGGGGGGTTTAGTATTTGCGTGTTGCGCGAGGTGCAAGCACCTCGCGTGCTTGTGAAAAAAAAAGTATTTGCGTGTTGCGCGAGGTGCAAGCACCTCGCGGGCTTGTGAAAAAAAAAATGGGGGGGAGGTGATGGGGGGAGATGGGGGGGTTTAGTATTTTCGTGTTGCGCGAGGTGCAAGCACCTCGCGTGCTTGTGAAAAACATAATGGGGGGGGGGTTTAGTATTTGCGTGTTGCGCGAGGTGCAAGCACCTCGCGTGCTTGTGAAAAAAAAAAAGTGGGGGGGGGGATGGGGGGGGTTTAGTATTTGCGTGTTGCGCGAGGTGCAAGCACCTCGCGTGCTTGTGAAAAAAGAAAATGGTATTTGCGTGTTGCGCGAGGTGCAAGCACCTCGCGTGCTTGAGAAAAAAAAAAAAAAAGAGAGAAGGGGGGGGTGATGGGGGGAGTTGGGGGGGTTTAGTATTTTCGTGTTGCGCGAGGTGCAAGCACCTCGCGAGCTTGTGAAAAAAAAAAAAAAAAAAAAAAGAGGGGGGGGGTGATGGGGGGGGGGTTGCACAAGTATTTCGACTAAAGCATTGCCCCTCTAAATGAATCTGAAAAAAAAAATGTTCCAAGTCTCTTAGATTCCGAGATCCGCCTAAAGGGGGGGAGAAGGGGGGCGGGGAGGGGGGACTTTGAAAAATCGTTTTTACTTTACCGAGCCTCCTCTATACGAATCCGTAAAAAACAAAAAATACGGGTCTCGTAGTTTCCGAGATACGATAGAGGGGGGGGAGAAGGGGGGGGGAAAAGGGGAGGTTTGGCACTTTTCCCGTAGGTTTGAGAGTTACTTGTTTACGAATCTGTCAAAATATACCCACCTCCCCATCCACCATCTGGGAGAACAATTATGTCAGTGAGTGAGTGGTAATTTAGCTTTATATAGTATAACTAGTATTTGCGTGTTGCGCGAGGTGCAAGCACCTCGCGTGCTTGTGAAAAAAACTAAAGCATTGCCCCTCTAAATCAAGTATTTGCGTGTTGCGCGAGGTGCAAGCACCTCGCGAGCTTGTAAAAAAAAAAAAAAAAAAAGAGGGGGGGGGGGTGATGGGGGGGGGTAGCACAAGTATTTCGACTAAAGCATTGCCCCTCTAAATGAATCTGAAAAAAAAAATGTTCCAAGTCTCTTAGATTCCGAGATCCGCCTAAAGGGGGGAGAAGGGGGGCGGGGGGGGGACTTTGAAAAATGGTTTTTACTTTACCGAGCCTCCTCTATACGAATCCGTAAAAAAAAAAAATACGGGTCTCGTAGTTTCCGAGATACGATAGGGAGGGGGGAGAAGGGGGGGGAAAAAGGGGAGGTTTGGCACTTTTCCCGTAGGTTTCAGAGTTACTTGTTGTTGCGTCAAGCAGCGCCACCTGTTGGTAAAATGAGAGGACGGCTCTTTTCAAGACAGATCTTATAAGTCGATCGGTAAATGTCAAGACAAGCAGCGCCATCTACTACTCGACGGCGAAGACGTTTGTTCGAGAGGGTTCTGCGAGTGCCGCGCCACCAGTGTGCTTTTTTTGAACTGAAAATAAAGTATATATACCCAAACCTTTTAAAAATTGTAACAGTCAGAAATAAATTCATTGTCATATTTATCTGAGCATCATTGAAGAAGCCCCTGCCTGCCTAGCCTGTCCTCATTGCCAAAACATTGGACCTTCGAGCCCCATAGAAGATATCAGCCACGGGACGAGCCTGGTTGAAGAAGTCAGGAAGCGAGTGGAACTTCGAAGTGGAAGTACGCCGCCCCTAAGACGGCCTACTGACCGAAGTACGTTGAGGAGATTGGAAGCCCAGCCACAAATTACTGAGCAGAAGCCATTGATGCAGCAGCCAGCAACGGTCAGGTTATCCAGTTGCCCTTTTCCCTCCTAACCCTGTGTCTTCACCTTGTGTTAATATCGTACCTAAAACGTTGCAGAACTGGTCAAGAACAGATCTATTGGCCTCGGTGAGGGCGTCTTCGAGTGATAAAACACGACTGAACACGTAAAACTGTGAGTACCTACTTTCGTAAACTACCAAAATGAGTGAGGATGAAACTGTTTCTCGTTTAGATAGTCAGATGTCTGATCTTAAAAGACAACGTGGTGTAATTAAATGTAGATTAACATTATTCGCAAATTATTGTTAAAGTAGTAATAAATTATTTGTGGTTAATTTCATAAATAATAGTTTTGAGTCTAATATTATGTGGTAACACTACTTTAGTTCCGTTTCCTGCTCTCCACCTTTTGACATACTGTACTGTGCGTGTGCGATGTATCAACTTACGATCTGTTTAATAACAATAAAAGGCATTAATTAAAGTCTCTTTCACTTAAAATCGTAACAGGTTATGTGCCCAGCTGGCCTGTGTTATTAACAGTTCGGCCAGTGAGCGTATTTGCGATTCGGTCCGATTATAAAAACACGTACGCGACGTGTTTTGTAATAAAAATATGGCGACGACCGAAGAACTTAAAAATATCGAAAAGCTCAGCGATGTTGAGACATATCAACTCTGGCGATTCCAGGTAGATATTATCTTTCAAGCCAAAGGTCTCCAAGATATAATTGAAGGAAGTATTAAAACTGAAGATAAAGAGAAAGCTGAATTTTGCAAAAAGGACGCACAAGCTAAATACATTTTATTGCAAACTGTGGACAAAAAGTTAATAACAATGTTGTTCCAATGCACATCTGCAAGTGCTATGTACAAAAAGTTATGTGAAATGTTCGGCGGCACTGAAGACAGACACAAAAATAAAATCATGCAAGATTTCTTTAACTACAAGTTTGACAAAAATAAAGATATGGTGCAAAATTTATCTCATCTGGATAACCTGGTATATAGGCTGCGACAGTTAAACATCTCCTTGGACGATAGCTTAGTGGAGTCAAAAATTCTAACATTTTTATCTACTGAGTATGAACATTTTGTAACGGCATGGGACTCTACCTCTAAAGAAGAAAAAACCCTTGCAAATTTAAAATTAAGATTAATTAAGGAACAAGAAAAACATACAAGTTCACAAGACAATGAGGTTGCATTTCGAGCATCTAAGTCATTCAAGAGAGCGGAGAAACAGGATTCACAGTCTTCTAATAAAGTGGGTAACCATTCTGATTATAATAATAAGATACGTTGTTTTGGTTGCAATAAAATAGGTCATGTAAAAAAAGATTGTAAGAAAGTATGCTCTATTTGTAAGAAAAACAATCATAAAGAAAGTAACTGTTTCTTTCGCAACAATAAAAGTTCTGTTTCATTTTTAGGTTACAAAAGTAACAATGCAGTGAATAATTGCTGTTATGACTTTGTTGTAGACTCAGGTTGTACATCACATATGGTAAATAATATAAACTTGTTAAGTAATTTGGAATGCCAAGAGACATCTATATGTTTGGCAAAGAAAGATGAAAAAATGTTGTCTGTACAAAGTGGCACTTTTGAAGGTGACAATTGTGTCTTAAATAATACTCTGTGCGTTCCAGATCTATGTAAAAATCTGTTTTCAGTTTCAGCAGCTACAGAAAATGGTGCCGTTGTAACTTTTAAAAATAACAATGTTGAGATTACTGCTAAGTGTGGCACTAAAATATTTGGTAAAAAGGAACAGTCAACAGGACTGTATCATTTAAAATTAAAACAAGGTAGTAGTGAAGTGTCTCTGTTAGCAAATAAAAAGGAAAGTGTCTATGACTGGCACATTAAAATGGGTCACCCAAGTAATGAGGTACTGGGGAAATTGGTGGACGCTGCTACGGGTGTCACATACAGCAAGGCTGATATAAAACAATTGCAGGACTTATGTGAAATTTGTGTCAAAGCTAAGCAGGTAAGGAAACCATTTAATAAGACTAGAGAACGTGCTACTAGGGTACTTGAAATAATACATAGTGATGTTTGTGGTCCTGTAGAAACCACAAGTTTTGATGGAAAAAAGTACATACTCACAGTGTTAGATGACTTTAGTCATTATACAAAAACCTATCTGTTATCAAATAAAAGTGAAGTTAGTGACTGCTTAAAACATTACATTAGGGAAACTGAGAGAGAAGTTAATGCAAAAGTTTCTGTGCTGCGTTGTGATAATGGAGGTGAGTACTCCAGCAGTGAATTTAAAGCATGGTGTTATAAAATTGGTATAAAATTAGATTACAGTATTCCGTATAGCCCACAACTTAATGGCAAAGCCGAGCGTCTAAATAGAAGCTTGATGGAGAAAGCTAGGGCGTTATTATTAAATTCAAACCTTAGCAAAGAACTATGGGGAGAAGCTATGTACTCAGCTACATATCTACTCAATAGGTTGCCATGTTCAGTGATTGATTTTAAAAGTCCATATGAAGTATGGAATAATAAGAAACCGGATATTTCTAACATAAAAGTATTTGGTTGTGAAGCATTAGCAAAAGATTTAACACCTATAAAAAAGCTAAGTTCAAGGTCACAGAAATTAATAATGGTAGGTTACTCTAAAAATGGGTATAGGTTATATGATGAAAATAAAAAGAAAATTGTATTTGCTCGAGATGTTGTCTTTAATACAATAACTAATAACATAATAAGAGAAGATGGACAGCAGCAGTTACAGAGCATAAAATTGGATGTAAATGTTGAAGATCATGGTGGATATCTGCTTACAGACCCAATATGTCCTGAAGAAAGCAGCATAGTACCTGAAAAAGAAAAAGAAACATTAATACAGGAAAACACAGAAATAGAAGAGGATAGAAATAAAAAGGATGAGCAAGTAATAGATAAAAGGACAAGAAGAGTTCCACAAAGATTTGATGATTATGTTCTACTCACATACCAAGAAGCCATGGAGTCACCTGAAAAAGAAAATTGGAAAAAAGCAATAAGTGAAGAAATAAAATCCTTAGAGAAATATCAAGTGTGGGAACTAGTGGATGAAAAAGATGTCAGAGATGCTAAAATTCTAACTAATAAATGGGTATTTCGAGTTAAAGAAAATGGATCATATAAAGCCAGGATTGTTGTAAGGGGTTTTGAACAAAGAGATATAGACTATGATGAAATCTTCAGCCCCGTAGCATGTCAATCTGCATTAAGGATTATATTCTCTATAGCGGTGATCAATAACTACCATCTTATGACATTTGATGTCAAGACCGCATTTCTAAATGGAAATCTTAAAGAAGGGGAGGTAATCTATATGAAAGTACCTCAAGGTTTTGAAGAATGTTATGGGAAAGTATGTAAACTTAGAAAATCCCTATACGGGTTAAAACAGGCACCAAAAAGATGGAATGAAGAATTTATTAAAATAATGAAGAGTTTAGAGTTTGAACAAGTTAAAAATGAGCCATGTGTACTAAGAAACAAAGAAACTACTGTTATTATTGGTATTTATGTTGATGATGGAATAATAATTTCTAAAAATAAAGAAGATGGCTGTAAGGTACTCAATAAAATAAATAAAATAATAGAATTAAAAGTATATGAAAAACCTAAAACATTTTTAGGCTTACAACTTACATATAAAGATGATGGAGTTCTGCTGTCTCAGGAAAACTACACCAGAAACATACTAGAAAAATATAATATGTTGGACTGCAAAGCCGCTGACACACCTTGTGTAGTTCAAGAGGGAATAGTCTTGAATGAGGAAGGCAAGAATCTTTTTCCTTATAGAGAGGCTGTTGGGAGCCTGCTATATCTTTCAACCAGGACAAGACCTGATATAGCTTATGCAGTTGGGTTAGCTAGTCGCAAAATAGAAAAACCTACTAAGCAGGATGTAGTTTTAATAAAACGGATTTTCAAATATTTAAAAGGTACTATTAGTGATGGATTGTTCTTTAAGAAAAGAGGTAACATAAAAGATTTAGACTTGTACTGTGATGCTGACTATGCTGGTGATTGTGACACTCGTAGAAGTACCACAGGGTATATTATCATGTTGGCTGGGTGTCCTATTGCCTGGTGCTCAAGAAGGCAATCTATAATTGCACTTTCCTCCACAGAGGCAGAATTCATATCAGCTGCAGAGTGTTGTAAAGATGCAATATTCATAAAATCAGTGTTAAAAGAACTTAATATTAATATTCAGATGCTTCAATTCTATATAGATAATCAAAGTGCTATTCAATTGATTAAAACAGGTATATTTAACAAAAGGTCCAAACATATAGACGTCAGGTTTCATTACATTCATGAACTATACATGAATAATGAGCTTCGTATTACGTATTGTCCAACTGATTTACAACCTGCTGATGTAATGACAAAAGCTTTGAACAAGCATAAGTTTGTAAAACATAAGAATACTATAATGTGTTAGACAAGTGTATTTGCTAACATTAGACAACTAGATGTGGCAGCTATATTTATTTTGTTTTGTTGATATGTAGACATTGTTTAGTAGTCTCGACTCTAATGCAACATTGTGTATCTCATAATAATTATGAAAGCTAGATTTTGTTAGTAATAATATTTGTGATTGTATTCAGTTTAAAATATGTAGGTATTTACCAAAACCTTAACTGGTTAAAAACTTAACTGTTGGATGTTATATAAAGTGTGAAGATGTAAGTAAGCATACATATTCCATTTGTATTGTTGATGAATAAAACATATTGTTAAATATAATCTTGCTTAGAAATTTAAGGACTTAGGTACTAAGTTACATATAGAGATTGTTTGTATAACAATACTTCAAGTACTTAAGTGAAATTCTGTTTCTTTCAATAATAAGATTAGTTATTTAAGAAATTAAAGGAGGGTGTTAAAGTAGTAATAAATTATTTGTGGTTAATTTCATAAATAATAGTTTTGAGTCTAATATTATGTGGTAACACTACTTTAGTTCCGTTTCCTGCTCTCCACCTTTTGACATACTGTACTGTGCGTGTGCGATGTATCAACTTACGATCTGTTTAATAACAATAAAAGGCATTAATTAAAGTCTCTTTCACTTAAAATCGTAACAATTATATTAATAAGTTAGATAGAACGAGTTTAGATTCGGTGGTTAAAACTCAATTGCAAATGCGTATTCATTCCGCAGCCATTTTCTTTGCCGAGTTTAACGACGTGCAAGCTAAAATCGAAAGAATTGTGGATTAAAAAGAATTATTGTCTCATTTAGATTACAGAGATTCGTTTGAATGCCAATACTATTCGATTGTAGCTACAGCGAAAATCATGATAGGCGACTGTGAACAAAACGGATTAAATAATTCTCAGTGCATTTCCGGGAAATCTGTGCCTATTAAATTGCCACAAATTACGTTACCTGTCTTTGACGGTTCCTTTGATAAATGGTTAGAATTTAGGAACTCGTATATTTCAATGATACACGATCGCGACGACTTAGATTCTATACAGAAATTTCAATACCTAAAATCGTCTCTCAGTGGATCTGCGTTACATGTTATCAGTTCGTTAGAGTTCACTGCACCTAACTATAGTAACGCGTGGAGCCTACTTGAAGCTAGGTATCAAAATAATAGGCTATTGATACACAACCATGTAAAAGCTTTGTTTGCGGCACCTTCACTGGGTAAGGAATGTCCGGCACAGATCAGAACGTTAGTAGATTGCGTTTTACGTAATTTGAGAGCCCTAAATTCTCTTAAAGAACCGGAATCTTCACTCGAGGATATGCTTCTCATTTATTTAGTTGTCAGTAAACTTGATTCTGCTACTGATCGCGAGTGGGAGAACTACAGAAGCTCACTTATCAGTGATTCTAACAAAACCTCAAAACATTTAAAACTAGAAGACTTATTAACGTTTTTAAATAATAGGTCTGACATGTTAGACATGATTAATGCAGGTAACAGTAAAAATAATCAGTCAAATTCACAAAATAAACATGAGGGTAAACAGTCAGCTGATCATAAAAAACAGTCTAATTCTCAAACTACACTTAGTTATGCGAGTGCCAATAATAATGATAGGGTATCAACAGGTAGTAAAGGTAAAACAAATAAAAATAACTTGATATGCACGTTATGTAGTCGTAATCATGCATTATATTCATGTGTTAAGTTTTTAAATATGTCGGTACAAGAAAGACTAAATTTTGTTCAGTCAAAAAACATTTGTCAAAACTGTTTACGTACAAACACTCACACAATTGAAAATTGTAAGTTCGGTCCTTGTAAATTATGTCAACAAAACCATAATGCGTTAATTCATGTTGGCACTATTAGCGTTATTCAAAATACGTCACCACAACTTTCTGTTATTAATAATACGTTGCCACAGTCTTCTGTATTACACTGCGTTAGTAAAACAGCTGACAATATTGATAATCGTAGTTGTAACGCGTTCATAGATAATGCTAAATCGTTACGGACTGTCTTGCTGTCTACGGCGTTAGTTGAGATTGCTGATAGTGATAACAGATATCACACAGTTCGCGCTCTGCTTGACAGCGGCAGTACAAAATTGTTTTATAGCTCAAAGCTTATGTAAACGTTTGAAAATACCTATAATACAGTCCACTATACGTGTTTGTGGCGTTGGACAAACCGTTTCACAGTCCAATCACAAGTGCGATATTAATATTCGTTCTAAAGTTTATGATTTTAATACAACTTTACATTGTTTAGTGTTGCCTAGTATCATTTCGAAGTTGCCTTCGACACACGTTAATAGTGATGCTATTAATATACCTAGCAATATTCTACTTGCAGATCCCACATTTTATGTACCGAGTGACATACAATTATTAATAGGCGCGGATGTCTTTTGGGATTTGCTAAAGGAAAATAAAATAAAACTGCACACCGGTCCGTACTTACAAGATTCGATGGTAGGTTGGATTATATCCGGTCCAGTTTATAATAATAATCGTTTATTAGCACCTAGCATGACAGATGTGCTGTGCAATTTGACGTTAGTTGATTCTCAATTACGAAAGTTCTGGGAAATCGAAGAAGTACATATTCCTCCCGTTATTACTGAGGAGGATCGTTTTTGTGAAGAGTCGTTCTTGCAGACTACTGAACGCGATCAGCACGGTAGGTTTTCTGTAGGAATGCCACTTAAACAATCGCCTGATTGCTTGGGTGATTCACATAATTCTGCTAAACAGCGTTTTTTTTTATCTTTAGAAAGGAAACTAGATCGTTTACCACAGTATAAAAAAAATGTATTGTGAATTTATGGATTGCATTTTAAAAGTAAGGAGAATCCTGCTGATACATTATCGAGAGGTGTTTTCTTTGATTCACTAAAAGGTGACAACACTAGTTTGTGGTGGTATGGTCCGACCTTTCTCCGTGAACCGACTTCAAATTGGTTGGCAGCAAATACTAATGAAATTGAGTTTATTCAGAGTAAGTTACCGGAAATAAAATGTTCTAAAACTACAAATTTATTAAACGTAAAAACTAATATTATAATTGATTTTGAAAGGTTTTCTTGTTTTAATCGTTTGCAAAGAACAGTCGCGTATGTCTTACGTTACATTTCTAACTTACGTGCATCGCGTGTCGGTCAAGGTCGCGAAACCGGTTCATTGACCGTGAACGAGATTAATACTTCGCTATTTGTGTTGACACGTTTAGTTCAATCACAATCATTCAGTAAGGAATATCATAACCTAAAAGAAAAGGTGCAGTTAACCAATAAGTGTAGTAATAAAACATTAGGTTTAAGTATATTCTTGGATAAGGATAATATAATTCGTGTCGGTGGTAGACTTAGTAATTCAAAATTTGATTACGATAAGAAACATCCAATGTTGTTGTGTCGTAAACATCGGTTTACTTGGTTATTGTGTTCATACGAACACAAACGTTTACTTCACGCTGGACCTCAGCTCCTCGTGGCGACCATGCGTGATAGATGGTGGGTGCTGGGAGCACGTAATTTAGCAAGGCTAGTGGTTCATAAATGTGTTACCTGCATTCGTATGAAAGGAAATACGTTGACTCCACTCATGGGTGATCTCCCGGTAGAACGTTTAGAAGCTGGATTTCCATTCATGCGATGTGGTGTTGATTATGCCGGGCCAATATCTATATTGAATCGCAAAGGCAGAGGTTCACAACTAATTAAAGGATATATTTGTTTATTCGTTTGTTTCGCTACCAGAGCTGTGCATTTAGAATTAGTTGGTTCATTGTCCACTCAGGATTATCTATTGGCATTCAAACGATTCATATCACGACGCGGGAAGCCGTGTCAAGTTTTTTCTGATAATGGTAGGAACTTCGTTGGAGCTGAAAGGGAGCTTTCAACTATATTTAAAAAATGTAATGAAATAATTGATTTTGCTAGTAGTAATAATATAAAATTTAGTTTCATTCCGCCTTATGCTCCTCACTTTGGTGGTTTATGGGAGGCAGGAGTGAAGTCGTGCAAGTATCACTTGAGACGTGTCGTAGGTAATGCTAAGCTAACTTATGAGGAGTTTGGTACGGTATTGACACAGGTTGAGGCCGTCCTGAACTCCCGTCCTATGTCACCTATGTCCGCAGATCCAAACGATTACCTACCACTCACACCTGCTCACTTTCTAATCGGCCGGCCGTTGACTGCGCCTGCCAGTGAAGACAACACGACGACATCTACGCCTGCCTGTCGCTACAAGCGGCTGGAACAGCTGCGACAACACTTTTGGGAGCGGTGGTCCAAAGAATATGTGTCCGAGCTGCAACGCAAAACGAAGTGGGCACGCAATACAGATGACATTGCTAAGGATAGTCTTGTCGTCATTAAAGAAGATAACCTGCCACCATTCAAGTGGAGAATGGGTAGGATTATTCATCTGTTCCCAGGGAAAGATGGCGTCTCGAGAGTTGCAGAAATCCGAACATCAACAGGCACGATCAAGCGTGCTTCCTCGAAAATCTGCCCGCTGCCGGTTTCAACAAACGAAGCCAGCGTGACTCCTGTTTAGTTGGAAGACGGTTCTTCCAAGGCGGCCGGCATGTTGCGTCAAGCAGCGCCACCTGTTGGTAAAATGAGAGGACGGCTCTTTTCAAGACAGATCTTATAAGTCGATCGGTAAATGTCAAGACAAGCAGCGCCATCTACTACTCGACGGCGAAGACGTTTGTTCGAGAGGGTTCTGCGAGTGCCGCGCCACCAGTGTGCTTTTTTTGAACTGAAAATAAAGTATATATACCCAAACCTTTTAAAAATTGTAACAGTCAGAAATAAATTCATTGTCATATTTATCTGAGCATCATTGAAGAAGCCCCTGCCTGCCTAGCCTGTCTTCATTGCCAAAACACTTGTTTACGAATCTGTCAAAATATACCCACCTCCCCATCCACCATCTGGGAGAACAATTATGTCAGTGAGTCAGTGAGTGGTAATTTAGCTTTATATAGTATAATTTAGCTTTATATAGTATAATAACTAGTATTTGCGTGTTGCGCGAGGTGCAAGCACCTCGCGTGCTTGTGAAGAAAACTAAAGCATTGCCCCTCTAAATCAAGTATTTGCGTGTTGCGCGAGGTGCAAGCACCTCGCGTGCTTGTGAAAAACAAAAGCGGGGTGGGGGTGATGGGGGGGTTTAGTATTTGCGTGTTGCGCGAGGTGCAAGCACCTCGCGTGCTTGTGAAAAAAACTAAAGCATTGCCCCTCTAAATAAAGTATTTGCGTGTTGCGCGAGGTGCAAGCACCTCGCGTGCTTGTGAAAAAAAAAGGGGGGGGGGGTGATGGGGGGGTTTAGTATTTGCGTGTTGCGCGAGGTGCAAGCACCTCGCGTGCTTGTGAAAAAAAAAAAGGGGGGGGAGATGGGGAGGTTTAGTATTTGCGTGTTGCGCGAGGTGCAAGCACCTCGCGTGCTTGTGAAAAAAACTAAAGCATTGCCTCTCTACATCAAGTATTTGCGTGTTGCGCGAGGTGCAAGCACCTCGCGTGCTTGTGAAAAAAAAAAAAGGGGGGGGGAGATGGGGAGGTTTAGTATTTGCGTGTTGCGCGAGGTGCAAGCACCTCGCGTGCTTGTGAAAAAAACTAAAGCATTGCCTCTCTACATCAAGTATTTGCGTGTTGCGCGAGGTGCAAGCACCTCGCGTGCTTGTGAAAAAAAAAAAAAAAAAAAAGGGGGGTGGGTGATGGGGGGTTTAGTATTTGCGTGTTGCGCGAGGTGCAAGCACCTCGCGTGCTTGTGAAAAAAACTAAAGCATTGCCCCTCTAAATAAAGTATTTGCGTGTTGCGCGAGGTGCAAGCACCTCGCGTGCTTGTGAAAAAAAAAGGGGGGGGGGGGGGTGATGGGGGGGTTTAGTATTTGCGTGTTGCGCGAGGTGCAAGCACCTCGCGTGCTTGTGAAAAAAAACTAAAGCATTGCCCCTCTAAATCAAGTATTTGCGTGTTGCGCGAGGTGCAAGCACCTCGCGTGCTTGTGAAAAAAGAAATTGGTATTTGCGTGTTGCGCGAGGTGCAAGCAGATCGCGAGCTTGTGAAAAAAAAAAAAAAAAAAAAAAGAGGGGGGGGGGGTGATGGGGGGGGGGGTTGCACAAGTATTTCGACTAAAGCATTACCCCTCTAAATGAATCTGAAAAAAAAAATGTTCCAAGTCTCTTAGATTCCGAGATCCGCCTAAAGGGGGGAGAAGGGGGGCGGGGAGGGGGACTTTGAAAAATGGTTTTTACTTTACCGAGCCTCCTCTATACGAATCCGTAAAAAGAAAAAAATACGGGTCTCGTAGTTTCCGAGATACGATAGGGGGGGGGAGAAGGGGGGGGAAAAGGGGAGGTTTGGCACTTTTCCCGTAGGTTTGAGAGTTACTTGTTTACGAATCTGTCAAAATATACCCACCTCCCCATCCACCATCTGGGAGAACAATTATGTCAATGAGTGAGTCAGTGAGTGGTAATCTAGCTTTATATAATATAACTAGTATTTGCGTGTTGCGCGAGGTGCAAGCACCTCGCGTGCTTGTGAAAAAAAAAAAAAAAAAGGCGGGGGTTGATGGAGGGGTTTAGTATTTGCGTGTTGCGCGAGGTGCAAGCACCTCGCGAGCTTGTGAAAAAAAAATTAAAAAAAAAGAGGGGGGGGGGGTGATGGGGGGGGGGTTGCACAAGTATTTCGACTTAAGCATTGCCCCTCTAAATGAATCTGAAAAAAAAAATGTTCCAAGTCTCTTAGATTCCGAGATCCGCCTAAAGGGGGGGAGAAGGGGGGCGGGGAGGGGGGACTTTGAAAAATGGTTTTTACTTTACCGAGCCTCCTCTATACGAATCCGTAAAAAGAAAAAATACGGGTCTCGTAGTTTCCGAGATACGATAGGGGGGGGGAGAAGGGGGGGGAAAAGGGGGGGTTTGGCACTTTTCCCGTAGGTTTGAGAGTTACTTGTTTACGAATCTGTCAAAATATACCCACCTCCCCATCCACCATCTGGGAGAACAATTCTGTCAGTGAGTCAGTGAGTGGTAATTTAGCTTTATATAGTATAATAACTAGTATTTGCGTGTTGCGCGAGGTGCAAGCACCTCGCGTGCTAGTGAAAGAAAAATGGGGGGGGAGATGGGGGGGGTTTAGTATTTGCGTGTTGCGCGAGGTGCAAGCACCTCGCGTGCTTGTGAAAAAAGAAATTGGTATTTGCGTGTTGCGGGAGGTGCAAGCACCTCGCGAGCTTGCGAAAAAAAAAAAAAAAAAAGAGTGGGTTGGGTGATGGGGGGGTGTTGCACAAGTATTTCGACTAAAGCATTGCCCCTCTAAATGAATCTGAAAAAAAAAATGTTCCAAGTCTCTTAGATTCCGAGATCCGCCTAAAGGGGGGGAGAAGGGGGGCGGGGGGGGACTTTGAAAAATGGTTTTTACTTTACCGAGCCTCCTCTATACGAATCCGTAAAAAATCAAAAATACGGGTCTCGTAGTTTCCGAGATACGATAGGGAGGGGGGAGAAGGGGGGTGAAAAGGGGAGGTTTGGCACTTTTCCCGTAGGTTTGAGAGTTACTTGTTTACGAATCTGTCAAAATATACCCACCTCCCCATCCACCATCTGGGAGAACAATTATGTCAATGAGTCAGTGAGTCAGTGAGTGGTAATTTAGCTTTATATAGTATAACTAGTATTTGCGTGTTGCGCGAGGTGCAAGCACCTCGCGTGCTTTTTTTTTTTTTTTTTTTTTTTTTTTTTTTTTTTTAACGTGGTAAAATTATCAAATAAGTCCTCCCACTCCGGGCAGGGTGGGAGGGACTGTCAGACTTTTACTGACTAAAATCCACGGTGTTCCTTCAATAACCCTTTACATACCGGGGCCACGGTAACGGGATGAGTCCCACGACCCCGGCAGGCTTCGGCCCTCTGCAGAGGGGGCCTCGTCATGTTGCTGACGCTCTTTGAGGCGCGCGTGGAACACGACGCGCCGTCGACCCGGGCATGGTCCATGGTCGGACAGCGAGTTGCCCTTTACTCGCTGTCCGCATGCCCGCGCCTACGGTGGCCGGAGATCGTGTGCTAGTGAAAGAAAAATGGGGGGGGAGATGGGGGGGGTTTAGTATTTGCGTGTTGCGCGAGGTGCAAGCACCTAGCGAGCTTGTGAAAAAAAAAATGGGGGGGTGATGGGGGCGTTTAGTATTTGCGTGTTGCGCGAGGTGCTGCACCTCGCGTGCTTGTGAAAAAAAAAAGTATTTGCGTGCTAGTGAAAAAAAAAAAAAATGGGGGGGGGGGTGATGGGAGGAGATGGGGGGTTTAGTATTTGCGTGTTGCGCGAGGTGCAAGCACCTCGCGAGCTTGTGAAAAAAAAAAAAAAAAAGGGGGTGGGAAATGGGGGGGGGGGTTGCACAATTATTTCGACTAAAGCATTGCCCCTCTAAATGAATCTGAAAAAAAAAATGTTCCAAGTCTCTTAGATTCCGAGATCCGCCTAAAGGGGGGGAGAAGGGGGGCGGGGGGGGGGGGGGGGGACTTTGAAAAATGGTTATTACTTTACCGAGCCTCCTCTATACGGATCCGTAAAAAGAAAAAAATACGGGTCTCGTAGTTTCCGAGATACGATAGGGGGGGGAGAAGGGGGGGAAAAGGGGAGGTTTGGCACTTTTCCCGTAGGTTTGAGAGTTACTTGTTTACGAATCTGTCAAAATATACCCACCTCCCCATCCACCATCTGGGAGAACAATTATGTCAATGAGTGAGTGAGTCAGTGAGTGGTAATCTAGCTTTATATAGTATAACTACACACATCAAAAGTGTCTAGGGATCAACATATATTTTTGCAATAACTTTTCTCCTGATTGATATTAATTAAAATTTTCTTTAAGGATTCATCAAATAAAGTGTTTTCGTTTATCACAGTAACGATAAACCAAGTCACCTTTGCATTAATAAAGAAATTTGCCATTTTCCTAATAAAGGGATTTTTGACATTTGAACCACTAACATTAAAGTTCGAAAAAAAAGACTGAAATAACAGTTTTCTTTAAAATTTTATTGGGTAACTTAAACAACTAATAATCCGTGTTTCTACCGCGAACACTAACAACACAAGAACATCGGTTTGGCATACTCAAAATGAGTTCATCCAAATCACGCTGTGGAATGGCCGCCCATGTTCGTTGCAACAACAAAAAAAGGTCTTCTTGCGACTGGATACCCTCCATATTCGGCAGAGCTCTTCTCTGTAGCATATCCCATGCATGCTCAATCGGGTTCAAGTCTGGCGACTGAGCAGGCCAGAGCAGGACATTGATGTTAGTTGCGGCGAGAGTCTGTCTTACAACTCTTGCGGTGTGCGGTCGTGCATTATCATGCATTAACTGAAATAAGGGACCGATTTGCACTTGTAGAGGAACGATGACGTCAGATACAATCGTCTCAGCATAAATTTGAGCGTTGAGGTTGCCTCTGATCCAAATCAACTCAGTTCTTCCGCCGATCCAAATACCCGCCCATACCATGATGGTTCCACCACTATAAGGATGGACTTCCTGGCAGGATTTTAATCGCTGTTGGCGTCCAGGGGTTCTCCAGTGTCGTATACGTCTTGTATCCGGTCTCATACCAAAACGAGCCTCATCAGAAAAGCACACGAAACGCCATTGTTCTTCTGCCCAATTTCTGTGTTCAAGAGCCCATTGATATCGAATGCTACGATTGTGCATTGCTATAGGTGGTACCCGTAGCGGTCTTCGGGAATGAAGGTTCACTTCATGCAAGCGGTTTCTGACTGTTTGGTCGCTAATTAAGTTCCCTGAAGAGTGATGAAGCCTCATGGCTAACATCATGGCGGTTATTGTTGGAGCTCTTCGAGTTAAGATTTGAATGTATCGGTCTTGTCTCCGTGTGGTGCAGCGATACCGTCCTCCATGGCGCTCAGCCACGGTAACAGTGCTTTGGTAACGTGTCCAAAGTCGACTGATAACACTCTGACTTGTATTCAGAGCTAAAGCCACAGTACGTTGCCGGGAACCAGCTTCTATCATTCCCACGGCTCTGAGCATTTCTTCCCTGCTCAAATGACGTCGCCGCTCCATAATAACGTTGGTTTTAATCAGTAGTAGGGAAACAGTAGCACTAATAATGTCTTCAATGCGTTGTATGTTTTTATAGGGAAAATATTGACAGCTGATTTTCATCTTTTACTCGAATTTGATTAACAGTTCCTGTTTCAAATTATGAAATGCACCAAAAAGGATCCATATAAATTTATAAAATCATAAATTTATTACAAAGCCACATCTTAATCTCAAGAAATCGGCATAAAAATGCTTGATCCCTAGACACTTTTGATGTGTGTAGTATTTGCGTGTTGCGCGAGGTGCAAGCACCTCGTGTGCTTGTGAAAAAAAAAAGTGGGGGGGGGGAGATGGGGGGGTTTAGTATTTGCGTGTTGCGCGAGGTGCAAGCACCTCGCGTGCTTGTGAAAAAAAAGTATTTGCGTGTTGCGCGAGGTGCAAGCACCTCGCGTGCTTGTGAAAAAAAAAAAAAAAGGGTGGGGTGATGGGGGGAGATGGGGGGGGTTAGTATTTGCGTGCTGCGCGAGGTGCAAGCACCTCGCGTGCTTGTGAAAAAAAAAAAGGTCGGGGTGATGGGGGGAGATGGGGGCTGTTTAGTATTTGCGTGTTGCGCGAGGTGCAAGCACCTCGCGGGCTTGTGAAAAAAAAAATGGGGGGGAGGTGATGGGGGGAGATGGGGGGGTTTAGTATTTTCGTGTTGCGCGAGGTGCACCTCGCGCAACACGCAAATACTAGTTATACTATATAAAGCTAGATTACCACTCACTGACTCACTCACTCATTGACATAATTGTTGAGAGGGAGGGCAAGGGGGGCGACTTTGTAAAATGGTTTTTACTTTACCGAGCCTCCTCTATACGAATCCGTAAAAAGAAAAAAATACGGGTCTCGTAGTTTCCGAGATACGATAGGGAGGGGGGAGAAGGGGGGTGAAAAGGGGAGGTTTGGCACTTTTCCCGTAGGTTTGAGAGTTACTTGTTTACGAATCTGTCAAAATATACCCACCTCCCCATCCACCATCTGGGAGAACAATTATGTCAATGAGTCAGTGAGTGAGTCAGTGGTAATTTAGCTTTATATAGTATAACTAGTATTTGCGTGTTGCGCGAGGTGCAAGCACCTCGCGTGCTTGTGAAAAAAAAAAGTGGGGGGGGGGTGATGGGGGGAGATGGGGGGGTTTAGTATTTGCGTGTTGCGCGAGGTGCAAGCACCTCGCGTGCTTGTGAAAAAAACTAAAGCATTGCCCCTCTAAATCAAGTATTTGCGTGTGGCGCGAGGTGCAAGCACCTCGCGTGCTTGTGAGAAAAAAAAAAAGAAAAAAAAGGGGGGGCGAAATGGGGGGGGGTTGCACAAGTATTTCGACTAAAGCATTGCCCCTCTAAATGAATCTGAAAAAAAAAATGTTCCAAGTCTCTTAGATTCCGAGATCCGCCTAAAGGGAGGGGAGAAGGGGGGCGGGGGGGGGACTTTGAAAAATGGTTTTTACTTTACCGAGCCTCCTCTATACGAATCCGTAAAAAAAAAAAATACGGGTCTCGTAGTTTCCGAGATACGATAGGGAGGGGGGAGAAGGGGGGGGAAAAGGGGAGGTTTGGACTTTTCCCGTAGGTTTCAGAGTTACTTGTTTACGAATCTGTCAAAATATACCCACCTCCCCATCCACCATCTGGGAGAACAATTATGTCAGTGAGTCAGTGAGTGGTAATTTAGCTTTATCTATACTAATATTATAAAGAGGAAACCTTTGTATTTTTGTATGTTTGTATTGAATAGGCTCAAAAACTACTGGACCGATTTCATAATTTCTTTTACCATTACTTAGAGGGATTCTTCCGAATCCATATAGGCTATATTTTATCCCGGAAAATAGATAGGATTTTTCGTGGTAGTGAAAATTGTGGAGTAAGGCGTCGAAAAAACTGCCGTACGTTAAGGATTCTCGGGATTGCACCCGTGCGAAGCCGGGGCGGGTCGCTAGTATAGTATAACTAGTATTTGCGTGTTGCGCGAGGTGCAAGCACCTCGCGTGCTAGTGAAAGAAAAATGGGGGGGGAGATGGGGGGGGTTTAGTATTTGCGTGTTGCGCGAGGTGCAAGCACCTCGCGAGCTTGTGAAAAAAAAAAAAAAAAAAAGAGGGGGGGGGGTGATGGGGGGGGGGTTGCACAAGTATTTCGACTAAAGCATTGCCCCTCTAAATGAATCTGAAAAAAAAATGTTCCAAGTCTCTTAGATTCCGAGATCCACCTAAAGGGGGGGAGAAGGGGGGCGGGGGGGGGACTTTGAAAAATGGTTTTTACTTTACCGAGCCTCCTCTATACGAATCCGTAAAAAACAAAAAATACGGGTCTCGTAGTTTCCGAGATACGATAGGGAGGGAGGAGAAGGGGGGTGAAAAGGGGAGGTTTGGCACTTTTCCCGTAGGTTTGAGAGTTACTTGTTTACGAATCTGTCAAAATATACCCACCTCCCCATCCACCATCTGGGAGAACAATTATGTCAATGAGTCAGTGAGTCAGTGAGTGGTAATTTTGCTTTATATAGTATAACTAGTATTTGCGTGTTGCGCGAGGTGCAAGCACCTCGCGTGCTAGTGAAAGAAAAATGGGGGGGGAGATGGGGGGGGTTTAGTATTTGCGTGTTGCGCGAGGTACAAGCACCTAGCGAGCTTGTGAAAAAAAAAATGGGGGGGGTGATGGGGGCGTTTAGTATTTGCGTGTTGCGCGAGGTGCTGCACCTCGCGTGCTTGTGAAAAAAAAAAGTATTTGCGTGCTAGTGAAAAAAAAAAAAAATGGGGGGGGGGGTGATGGGAGGAGATGGGGGGTTTAGTATTTGCGTGTTGCGCGAGGTGCAAGCAACTCGCGAGCTTGTGAAAAAAAAAAAAAAAAGGGATTGGGAAATGGGGGGGAGGTTGCACAATTATTTCGACTAAAGCGTTGCCCCTCTAAATGAATCTGAAAAAAAAAATGTTCCAAGTCTCTTAGATTCCGAGATCCGCCTAAAGGGGGGGAGAAGGGGGGCGGGGGGGGACTTTGAAAAATGGTTTTTACTTTACCGAGCCTCCTCTATACGAATCCGTAAAAAACAAAAAATACGGGTCTCGTAGTTTCCGAGATACGATAGGGAGGGAGGAGAAGGGGGGTGAAAAGGGGAGGTTTGGCACTTTTCCCGTAGGTTTGAGAGTTACTTGTTTACGAATCTGTCAAAATATACCCACCTCCCCATCCACCATCTGGGAGAACAATTATGTCAATGAGTCAGTGAGTCAGTGAGTGGTAATTTAGCTTTATATAGTATAATAACTAGTATTTGCGTGTTGCGCGAGGTGCAAGCACCTCGCGTGCTAGTGAAAGAAAAATGGGGGGGGAGATGGGGGGGGTTTAGTATTTGCGTGTTGCGCGAGGTACAAGCACCTAGCGAGCTTGTGAAAAAAAAAATGGGGGGGGTGATGGGGGCGTTTAGTATTTGCGTGTTGCGCGAGGTGCTGCACCTCGCGTGCTTGTGAAAAAAAAAAGTATTTGCGTGCTAGTGAAAAAAAAAAAAATGGGGGGGGGGGTGATGGGAGGAGATGGGGGGTTTAGTATTTGCGTGTTGCGCGAGGTGCAAGCAACTCGCGAGCTTGTGAAAAAAAAAAAAAAAAAAAGGGGGTGGGAAATGGGGGGGAGGTTGCACAATTATTTCGACTAAAGCGTTGCCCCTCTAAATGAATCTGAAAAAAAAAATGTTCCAAGTCTCTTAGATTCCGAGATCCGCCTAAAGGGGGGGAGAAGGGGGGCGGGGGGGGGGACTTTGAAAAATGGTTTTTACTTTACCGAGCCTCCTCTATACGAATCCGTAAAAAGAAAAAAATACGGGTCTCGTAGTTTCCGAGATACGATGGGGGGGGGGGGGGAGAAGGGGGGGGAAAAGGGGAGGTTTGGCACTTTTCCCGTAGGTTTGAGAGTTACTTGTTTACGAATCTGTCAAAATATACCCACCTCCCCATGCACCATCTGGGAGAACAATTATGTCAATGAGTGAGTGAGTCAGTGAGTGGTAATCTAGCTTTATATAGTATAACTAGTATTTGCGTGTTGCGCGAGGTGCAAGCACCTCGCGAGCTTGTGAAAAAAAAAAGTGGGGGGGGGAGATGGGGGGGTTTAGTATTTGCGTGTTGCGCGAGGTGCAAGCACCTCGCGTGCTTGTGAAAAAAAAAGTATTTGCGTGTTGCGCGAGGTGCAAGCACCTCGCGGGCTTGTGAAAAAAAAAATGGGGGGGAGGTGATGGGGGGAGATGGGGGGGTTTTAGTATTTTCGTGTTGCGCGAGGTGCAAGCACCTCGCGTGCTTGTGAAAAAAAAAAAGTGGGGGGGGGGATGGGGGGGGTTTAGTATTTGCGTGTTGCGCGAGGTGCAAGCACCTCGCGTGCTTGTGAAAAAAGAAAATGGTATTTGCGTGTTGCGCGAGGTGCAAGCACCTCGCGTGCTTGAGAAAAAAAAAAAAAAAAGAGAGAAGGGGGGGGGGTGATGGGGGGAGTTGGGGGGGTTTAGTATTTTCGTGTTGCGCGAGGTGCAAGCACCTCGCGAGCTTGTGAAAAAAAAAAAAAAAAAAAAAGAGGGGGGGGGTGATGGGGGGGGGGTTGCACAAGTATTTCGACTAAAGCATTGCCCCTCTAAATGAATCTGAAAAAAAAAATGTTCCAAGTCTCTTAGATTCCGAGATCCGCCTAAAGGGGGGGAGAAGGGGGGCGGGGAGGGGGGACTTTGAAAAATCGTTTTTACTTTACCGAGCCTCCTCTATACGAATCCGTAAAAAACAAAAAATACGGGTCTCGTAGTTTCCGAGATACGATAGAGGGGGGGGAGAAGGGGGGGGGGAAAAGGGGAGGTTTGGCACTTTTCCCGTAGGTTTGAGAGTTACTTGTTTACGAATCTGTCAAAATATACCCACCTCCCCATCCACCATCTGGGAGAACAATTATGTCAGTGAGTGAGTGGTAATTTAGCTTTATATAGTATAACTAGTATTTGCGTGTTGCGCGAGGTGCAAGCACCTCGCGTGCTTGTGAAAAAAACTAAAGCATTGCCCCTCTAAATCAAGTATTTGCGTGTTGCGCGAGGTGCAAGCACCTCGCGAGCTTGTGAAAAAAAAAAAAAAAAAAGAGGGGGGGGGGTGATGGGGGGGGGGGTAGCACAAGTATTTCGACTAAAGCATTGCCCCTCTAAATGAATCTGAAAAAAGAGTGCTTGTGAAAAAAAAAAAAGGGGGGGGAGATGGGGAGGTTTAGTATTTGCGTGTTGCGCGAGGTGCAAGCACCTCGCGCGCTTGTGAAAAAAACTAAAGCATTGCCTCTCTACATCAAGTATTTGCGTGTTGCGCGAGGTGCAAGCACCTCGCGTGCTTGTGAAAAAAAAAAAAAAAAAAAGGGGGGTGGGTGATGGGGGGGTTTAGTATTTGCGTGTTGCGCGAGGTGCAAGCACCTCGCGTGCTTGTGAAAAAAACTAAAGCATTGCCCCTCTAAATAAAGTATTTGCGTGTTGCGCGAGGTGCAAGCACCTCGCGTGCTTGTGAAAAAAAAAGGGGGGGGGGGGTGATGGGGGGGTTTAGTATTTGCGTGTTGCGCGAGGTGCAAGCACCTCGCGTGCTTGTGAAAAAAAAAGGGGGGGGGGTGATGGGGGGGTTTAGTATTTGCGTGTTGCGCGAGGTGCAAGCACCTCGCGTGCTTGTGAAAAAAAAAAAAAGGGGGGGGAGATGGGGAGGTTTAGTATTTGCGTGTTGCGCGAGGTGCAAGCACCTCGCGTGCTTGTGAAAAAAACTAAAGCATTGCCTCTCTACATCAAGTATTTGCGTGTTGCGCGAGGTGCAAGCACCTCGCGTGCTTGTGAAAAAAAAAAAAAAAAAAAGGGGGGTGGGTGATGGGGGGGTGTAGTATTTGCGTGTTGCGCGAGGTGCAAGCACCTCGAGTGCTTGTGAAAAAAAAAAAAAAAGAGGGGGGGGGTGATGGGGGGGGGTTGCACAAGTATTTCGACTAAAGCATTGCCCCTCTAAATGAATCTGAAAAAAAAAATGTTCCAAGTCTCTTAGATTCCGAGATCCGCCTAAAGGGGGGGAGAAGGGGGGCGGGGGGGGGGACTTTGAAAAATGGTTTTTACTTTACCGAGCCTCCTCTATACGAATCCGTAAAAAACAAAAAATACGTGTCTCGTAGTTTCCGAGATACGATAGGGAGGGGGGAGAAGGGGGGTGAAAAGGGGAGGTTTGGCACTTTTCCCGTAGGTTTGAGAGTTACTTGTTTACGAATCTGTCAAAATATACCCACCTCCCCATCCACCATCTGGGAGAACAATTATGTCAATGAGTGAGTCAGTCAGTGAGTCAGTCAGTGAGTGGTAATTTAGCTTTATATAATATAATATAACTAGTATTTGCGTGTTGCGCGAGGTGCAAGCACCTCGCGTGCTCGTGAAAAAAAAAAAGGGGGGGGGGAGA
The DNA here is from genome assembly GCA_943138885.2 of Tholera decimalis. Lineage (NCBI taxonomy): Eukaryota > Metazoa > Arthropoda > Insecta > Lepidoptera > Noctuidae > Tholera > Tholera decimalis. The sequence continues at coordinate 41,643 of CALPBR020000021.1, forward strand.
TGGGGGGGTTTAGTATTTGCGTGTTGCGCGAGGTGCAAGCACCTCGCGTGCTTGTGAAAAAGAAAATGGTATTTGCGTGTTGCGCGAGGTGCAAGCACCTCGCGTGCTTGTGAATAAGAAAAAGAAAAAGGGGGAGGGGTGATGGGGGGGAGGGTTGCAGAAGTATTTTGACTAAAGCATGGCTCTTCTTAATGAATCTGAAAAAAAAAATGTTCCAAGTCTCTTAATTTCCGAGATCCGCCTAAAGGGGGTGAGAGGGAGGGCAAGGGGGGCGACTTTGTAAAATGGTTTTTACTTTACCGAGCCTCCTCTATACGAATCCGTAAAAAAAGAAAAATACGGGTCTCGTAGTTTCCGAGATACGATAGGGAGGGGGGAGAAGGGGGGTGAAAAGGGGAGGTTTGGCACTTTTCCCGTAGGTTTGAGAGTTACTTGTTTACGAATCTGTCAAAATATACCCACCTCCCCACCCACCATCTGGGAGAACAATTATGTCAATGAGTCAGTGAGTGAGTCAGTGGTAATTTAGCTTTATATAGTATAACTAGTATTTGCGTGTTGCGCGAGGTGCAAGCACCTCGCGTGTTAGTAAAGAAAAAAAAATGGGGGGGGGTGATGGGGGGGGTTGCACAATTATTTCGACTAAAGCATTGCCCCTCTAAATGAATCTGAAAATAAAAATGTTCCAAGTCTCTTAATTTCCGAGATCCGCCTAAAAAGGGTGAGAAGGGGGGCAGGGGGGCGACTTTGAAAAATGGTTTTTACTTTACCGAGCCTCCTCTATACGAATCCGAAAAAACAAAAAATACGGGTCTCGTAGTTTCCGAGAGACGATAGGGAGAGGGGAGAAGGGGGGTGAAAAGGGGAGGTTTGGCACTTTTCCCGTAGGTTTGAGAGTTACTTGTTTACGAATCTGTCAAAATATACCCACCTCCCCATCCACCATCTGGGAGAACAATTATGTCAATGAGTGAGTGAGTGAGTGAGTGGTAATTTAGCTTTATATAGTATAACTAGTATTTGCGTGTTGCGCGAGGTGCAAGCACCTCGCGTGCTTGTGAAAAAAAAAAAAAAAAAAAAAGAGGGGCGGGGTGATGGGGGGGGGGTTGCACAAGTATTTCGACTAAAGCATTGCCCCTCTAAATGAATCTGAAAAAAAAAATGTTCCAAGTCTCTTAGATTCCGAGATCCGCCTAAAGGGGGGGAGAAGGGGGGCGGGGGGGGGACTTTGAAAAATGGTTTTTACTTTACCGAGCCTCCTCTATACGAATCCGTAAAAAACAAAAAATACGGGTCTCGTAGTTTCCGAGATACGATAGGGAGGGGGGAGAAGGGGGGTGAAAAGGGGAGGTTTGGCACTTTTCCCGTAGGTTTGAGAGTTACTTGTTTACGAATCTGTCAAAATATACCCACCTACCCATCCACCATCTGGGAGAACAATTATGTCAATGAGTGAGTCAGTCAGTGAGTGAGTCAGTCAGTGGTAATTTAGCTTTATATAGTATAACTAGTATTTGCGTGTTGCGCGAGGTGCAAGCACCTCGCGTGCTTGTGAAGAAAACTAAAGCATTGCCCCTCTAAATCAAGTATTTGCGTGTTGCGCGAGGTGCAAGCACCTCGCGTGCTTGTGAAAAAAACTAAAGCATTGCCCCTCTTAATCAAGTATTTGCGTGTTGCGCGAGGTGCAAGCACCTCGCGTGCTTGTGAAAAAAAAAAGGGGGGTGATGGGGGGGTTTGGTATTTGCGTGTTGCGCGAGGTGCATGCACCTCGCGTGCTGTTGAAAAAAACTAAAGCATTGCCCCTCTAAATCAAGTATTTGCGTGTTGCGCGAGGTGCAAGCACCTCGCGTGCTTGTGAAAAAAACTAAAGCATGGCCCTTCTAAATCAAGTATTTGCGTGTTGCGCGAGGTGCAAGCACCTCGCGTGCTTGTGAAAAAAAAAAAAAAAGGGGGGTGGGGTGATGGGGGGGAGATGGGGGGGGGGTTGCACAAGTATTTCGACTAAAGCATTGCCCCTCTAAATGAATCTGAAAAAAAAAATGTTCCAAGTCTCTTAGATTCCGAGATCCGCCTAAAGGGGAGGAGAAGGGGGGCGGGGGGGGGGACTTTGGAAAAAGTGTTTTTACTTTACCGAGCCTCCTCTATACGAATCCGTAAAAAGAAAAATATACGGGTCTCGTAGTTTCCGAGATACGATAGGGGGGGGGGAGAAGGGGGGGGAAAAGGGGAGGTTTGGCACTTTTCCCGTAGGTTTGAGAGTTACTTGTTTACGAATCTGTCAAAATATACCCACCTCCCCATCCACCATCTGGGAGAACAATTATGTCAATGAGTGAGTGAGTCAGTCAGTGGTAATCTAGCTTTATATAGTATAACTAGTATTTGCGTGTTGCGCGAGGTGCAAGCACCTCGCGTGCTAGTGATAAAAAAAATGGGGGGGTAATGGGGGGAGATGGGGGGGTTTAGTATTTGTGTGTTGCGCGAGGTGCAAGCACCTCGCGTGCTTGTGGTGTGAATCTGAAAAAAAAAAAATTGGGGTGGTGGGGGGAGTTGGGGGGGGGGGGGGTTGCACAATTATTTCGACTAAAGCATTGCCCCTCTAAATGAATCTGAAAAAAAAAATGTTCCAAGTCTCTTAGATTCCGAGATCCGCCTAAAGGGGGGGAGAAGGGGGGCGGGGGGGGGGGGGGACTTTGAAAAATGGTTATTACTTTACCGAGCCTCCTCTATACGGATCCGTAAAAAGAAAAAAATACGGGTCTCGTAGTTTCCGAGATACGATAGGGGGGGGAGAAGGGGGGGAAAAGGGGAGGTTTGGCACTTTTCCCGTAGGTTTGAGAGTTACTTGTTTACGAATCTGTCAAAATATACCCACCTCCCCATCCACCATCTGGGAGAACAATTATGTCAGTGAGTCAGTGAGTGGTAATTTAGCTTTATCTATACTAATATTATAAAGAGGAAACCTTTGTATTTTTGTATTTTTGTATGTTTGTATTGAATAGGCTCAAAAACTACTGGACCGATTTCATAATTTCTTTTACCATTACTTAGAGGGATTCTTCCGAATCCATATAGGCTATATTTTATCCCGGAAAATAGATAGGATTTTTCGTGGTAGTGAAAATTGTGGAGTAAGGCGTCGAAAAAACTGCCGTACGTTAAGGATTCTCGGGATTGCACCCGTGCGAAGCCGGGGCGGGTCGCTAGTATAGTATAACTAGTATTTGCGTGTTGCGCGAGGTGCAAGCACCTCGCGTGCTAGTGAAAGAAAAATGGGGGGGGAGATGGGGGGGGTTTAGTATTTGCGTGTTGCGCGAGGTGCAAGCACCTCGCGAGCTTGTGAAAAAAAAAAAAAAAAAAAAAGAGGGGGGGGGGTGATGGGGGGGGGGTTGCACAAGTATTTCGACTAAAGCATTGCCCCTCTAAATGAATCTGAAAAAAAAATGTTCCAAGTCTCTTAGATTCCGAGATCCACCTAAAGGGGGGGAGAAGGGGGGCGGGGGGGGACTTTGAAAAATGGTTTTTACTTTACCGAGCCTCCTCTATACGAATCCGTAAAAAACAAAAAATACGGGTCTCGTAGTTTCCGAGATACGATAGGGAGGGAGGAGAAGGGGGGTGAAAAGGGGAGGTTTGGCACTTTTCCCGTAGGTTTGAGAGTTACTTGTTTACGAATCTGTCAAAATATACCCACCTCCCCATCCACCATCTGGGAGAACAATTATGTCAATGAGTCAGTGAGTCAGTGAGTGGTAATTTTGCTTTATATAGTATAACTAGTATTTGCGTGTTGCGCGAGGTGCAAGCACCTCGCGTGCTAGTGAAAGAAAAATGGGGGGGGAGATGGGGGGGGTTTAGTATTTGCGTGTTGCGCGAGGTACAAGCACCTAGCGAGCTTGTGAAAAAAAAAATGGGGGGGGTGATGGGGGCGTTTAGTATTTGCGTGTTGCGCGAGGTGCTGCACCTCGCGTGCTTGTGAAAAAAAAAGTATTTGCGTGCTAGTGAAAAAAAAAAAAATGGGGGGGGGGGTGATGGGAGGAGATGGGGGGTTTAGTATTTGCGTGTTGCGCGAGGTGCAAGCAACTCGCGAGCTTGTGAAAAAAAAAAAAAAAAAAAGGGATTGGGAAATGGGGGGGAGGTTGCACAATTATTTCGACTAAAGCGTTGCCCCTCTAAATGAATCTGAAAAAAAAAATGTTCCAAGTCTCTTAGATTCCGAGATCCGCCTAAAGGGGGGGAGAAGGGGGGCTGGGGGGGGACTTTGAAAAATGGTTTTTACTTTACCGAGCCTCCTCTATACGAATCCGTAAAAAACAAAAAATACGGGTCTCGTAGTTTCCGAGATACGATAGGGAGGGAGGAGAAGGGGGGTGAAAAGGGGAGGTTTGGCAATTTTCCCGTAGGTTTGAGAGTTACTTGTTTACGAATCTGTCAAAATATACCCACCTCCCCATCCACCATCTGGGAGAACAATTATGTCAATGAGTCAGTGAGTCAGTGAGTGGTAATTTAGCTTTATATAGTATAATAACTAGTATTTGCGTGTTGCGCGAGGTGCAAGCACCTCGCGTGCTAGTGAAAGAAAAATGGGGGGGGAGATGGGGGGGGTTTAGTATTTGCGTGTTGCGCGAGGTACAAGCACCTAGCGAGCTTGTGAAAAAAAAAATGGGGGGGGTGATGGGGGCGTTTAGTATTTGCGTGTTGCGCGAGGTGCTGCACCTCGCGTGCTTGTGAAAAAAAAAAGTATTTGCGTGCTAGTGAAAAAAAAAAAAAATGGGGGGGGGGGTGATGGGAGGAGATGGGGGGTTTAGTATTTGCGTGTTGCGCGAGGTGCAAGCAACTCGCGAGCTTGTGAAAAAAAAAAAAAAAAAGGGGGTGGGAAATGGGGGGGAGGTTGCACAATTATTTCGACTAAAGCGTTGCCCCTCTAAATGAATCTGAAAAAAAAAATGTTCCAAGTCTCTTAGATTCCGAGATCCGCCTAAAGGGGGGGAGAAGGGGGGCGGGGGGGGGGACTTTGAAAAATGGTTTTTACTTTACCGAGCCTCCTCTATACGAATCCGTAAAAAGAAAAAAATACGGGTCTCGTAGTTTCCGAGATACGATGGGGGGGGGGGGGAGAAGGGGGGGGAAAAGGGGAGGTTTGGCACTTTTCCCGTAGGTTTGAGAGTTACTTGTTTACGAATCTGTCAAAATATACCCACCTCCCCATGCACCATCTGGGAGAACAATTATGTCAATGAGTGAGTGAGTCAGTGAGTGGTAATCTAGCTTTATATAGTATAACTAGTATTTGCGTGTTGCGCGAGGTGCAAGCACCTCGCGTGCTTGTGAAAAAAAAAAAGTGGGGGGGGGAGATGGGGGGGTTTAGTATTTGCGTGTTGCGCGAGGTGCAAGCACCTCGCGGGCTTGTGAAAAAAAAAATGGGGGGGAGGTGATGGGGGGAGATGGGGGGGTTTAGTATTTTCGTGTTGCGCGAGGTGCAAGCACCTCGCGTGCTTGTGAAAAACATAATGGGGGGGGGGATTTAGTATTTGCGTGTTGCGCGAGGTGCAAGCACCTCGCGTGCTTGTGAAAAAAAAAAGTGGGGGGGGGGGATGGGGGGGGGTTTAGTATTTGCGTGTTGCGCGAGGTGCAAGCACCTCGCGTGCTTGTGAAAAAAGAAAATGGTATTTGCGTGTTGCGCGAGGTGCAAGCACCTCGCGTGCTTGAGAAAAAAAAAAAAAAAAGCGAGAAGGGGGGGGGTGATGGGGGGAGTTGGGGGGGTTTAGTATTTGCGTGTTGCGCGAGGTGCAAGCACCTCGCGGGCTTGTGAAAAAAAAAATGGGGGGGAGGTGATGGGGGGAGATGGGGGGGTTTAGTATTTTCGTGTTGCGCGAGGTGCAAGCACCTCGCGTGCTTGTGAAAAACGTAATGGGGGGGGGGGTTTAGTATTTGCGTGTTGCGCGAGGTGCAAGCACCTCGCGTGCTTGTGAAAAAAAAAAAGTGGGGGGGGGGATGGGGGGGGTTTAGTATTTGCGTGTTGCGCGAGGTGCAAGCACCTCGCGTGCTTGTGAAAAAAGAAAATGGTATTTGCGTGTTGCGCGAGGTGCAAGCACCTCGCGTGCTTGAGAAAAAAAAAAAAAAAAAAAAAGAGGGGGGGGGTGATGGGGGGGGGGTTGCACAAGTATTTCGACTAAAGCATTGCCCCTCTAAATGAATCTGAAAAAAAAAATGTTCCAAGTCTCTTAGATTCCGAGATCCGCCTAAAGGGGGGGAGAAGGGGGGCGGGGAGGGGGGACTTTGAAAAATCGTTTTTACTTTACCGAGCCTCCTCTATACGAATCCGTAAAAAACAAAAAATACGGGTCTCGTAGTTTCCGAGATACGATAGAGGTGGGGGAGAAGGGGGGGGGGAAAAGGGGAGGTTTGGCACTTTTCCCGTAGGTTTGAGAGTTACTTGTTTACGAATCTGTCAAAATATACCCACCTCCCCATCCACCATCTGGGAGAACAATTATGTCAGTGAGTGAGTGGTAATTTAGCTTTATATAGTATAACTAGTATTTGCGTGTTGCGCGAGGTGCAAGCACCTCGCGTGCTTGTGAAAAAAACTAAAGCATTGCCCCTCTAAATCAAGTATTTGCGTGTTGCGCGAGGTGCAAGCACCTCGCGAGCTTGTGAAAAAAAAAAAAAAAAAAAGAGGGGGGGGGGTGATGGGGGGGGGTAGCACAAGTATTTCGACTAAAGCATTGCCCCATTAAATGAATCTGAAAAAAAAAATGTTCCAAGTCTCTTAGATTCCGAGATCCGCCTAAAGGGGGGAGAAGGGGGGCGGGGGGGGGACTTTGAAAAATGGTTTTTACTTTACCGAGCCTCCTCTATACGAATCCGTAAAAAAAAAAAATACGGGTCTCGTAGTTTCCGAGATACGATAGGGAGGGGGGAGAAGGGGGGGGAAAAGGGGAGGTTTGGCACTTTTCCCGTAGGTTTCAGAGTTACTTGTTTACGAATCTGTCAAAATATACCCACCTCCCAATCCACCATCTGGGAGAACAATTATGTCAGTGAGTCAGTGAGTGGTAATTTAGCTTTATATAGTATAATAACTAGTATTTGCGTGTTGCGCGAGGTGCAAGCACCTCGCGTGCTTGTGAAGAAAACTAAAGCATTGCCCCTCTAAATCAAGTATTTGCGTGTTGCGCGAGGTGCAAGCACCTCGCGTGCTTGTGAAAAACAAAAGCGGGGTGGGGGTGATGGGGGGGTTTAGTATTTGCGTGTTGCGCGAGGTGCAAGCACCTCGCGTGCTTGTGAAAAAAACTAAAGCATTGCCCCTCTAAATAAAGTATTTGCGTGTTGCGCGAGGTGCAAGCACCTCGCGTGCTTGTGAAAAAAAAAGGGGGGGGGGGTGATGGGGGGGTTTAGTATTTGCGTGTTGCGCGAGGTGCAAGCACCTCGCGTGCTTGTGAAAAAAAAAAAAGGGGGGGGAGATGGGGAGGTTTAGTATTTGCGTGTTGCGCGAGGTGCAAGCACCTCGCGTGCTTGTGAAAAAAACTAAAGCATTGCCTCTCTACATCAAGTATTTGCGTGTTGCGCGAGGTGCAAGCACCTCGCGTGCTTGTGAAAAAAAAAAAAAAAAAAAGGGGGGTGGGTGATGGGGGGGTTTAGTATTTGCGTGTTGCGCGAGGTGCAAGCACCTCGCGTGCTTGTGAAAAAAACTAAAGCATTGCCCCTCTAAATAAAGTATTTGCGTGTTGCGCGAGGTGCAAGCACCTCGCGTGCTTGTGAAAAAAAAGGGGGGGGGGGGTGATGGGGGGGTTTAGTATTTGCGTGTTGCGCGAGGTGCAAGCACCTCGCGTGCTTGTGAAAAAAAAAGGGGGGGGGGTGATGGGGGGGTTTAGTATTTGCGTGTTGCGCGAGGTGCAAGCACCTCGCGTGCTTGTGAAAAAAAAAAAAGGGGGGGGAGATGGGGAGGTTTAGTATTTGCGTGTTGCGCGAGGTGCAAGCACCTCGCGTGCTTGTGAAAAAAACTAAAGCATTGCCTCTCTACATCAAGTATTTGCGTGTTGCGCGAGGTGCAAGCACCTCGCGTGCTTGTGAAAAAAAAAAAAAAAAAAGGGGGGTGGGTGATGGGGGGGTGTAGTATTTGCGTGTTGCGCGAGGTGCAAGCACCTCGAGTGCTTGTGAAAAAAAAAAAAAAAGAGGGTCGGGGTGATGGGGGGGGGTTGCACAAGTATTTCGACTAAAGCATTGCCCCTCTAAATGAATCTGAAAAAAAAAATGTTCCAAGTCTCTTAGATTCCGAGATCCGCCTAAAGGGGGGGAGAAGGGGGGCGGGGGGGGACTTTGAAAAATGGTTTTTACTTTACCGAGCCTCCTCTATACGAATCCGTAAAAAACAAAAAATACGTGTCTCGTAGTTTCCGAGATACGATAGGGAGGGGGGAGAAGGGGGATGAAAAGGGGAGGTTTGGCACTTTTCCCGTAGGTTTGAGAGTTACTTGTTTACGAATCTGTCAAAATATACCCACCTCCCCATCCACCATCTGGGAGAACAATTATGTCAATGAGTGAGTCAGTCAGTGAGTCAGTCAGTGAGTGGTAATTTAGCTTTATATAATATAATATAACTAGTATTTGCGTGTTGCGCGAGGTGCAAGCACCTCGCGTGCTCGTGAAAAAAAAAAAGGGGGGGGGGAGATGGGGGGGTTTAGTATTTGCGTGTTGCGCGAGGTGCAAGCACCTCGCGTGCTTGTGAAAAAGAAAATGGTATTTGCGTGTTGCGCGAGGTGCAAGCACCTCGCGTGCTTGTGAATAAGAAAAAGAAAAAGGGGGAGGGGTGATGGGGGGGAGGGTTGCAGAAGTATTTTGACTAAAGCATGGCTCTTCTTAATGAATCTGAAAAAAAAAAATGTTCCAAGTCTCTTAATTTCCGAGATCCGCCTAAAGGGGGTGAGAGGGAGGGCAAGGGGGGCGACTTTGTAAAATGGTTTTTACTTTACCGAGCCTCCTCTATACGAATCCGTAAAAAAAGAAAAATACGGGTCTCGTAGTTTCCGAGATACGATAGGGAGGGGGGAGAAGGGGGGTGAAAAGGGGAGGTTTGGCACTTTTCCCGTAGGTTTGAGAGTTACTTGTTTACGAATCTGTCAAAATATACCCACCTCCCCACCCACCATCTGGGAGAACAATTATGTCAATGAGTCAGTGAGTGAGTCAGTGGTAATTTAGCTTTATATAGTATAACTAGTATTTGCGTGTTGCGCGAGGTGCAAGCACCTCGCGTGTTAGTAAAGAAAAAAAAATGGGGGGGGGTGATGGGGGGGTTGCACAATTATTTCGACTAAAGCATTGCCCCTCTAAATGAATCTGAAAATAAAAATGTTCCAAGTCTCTTAATTTCCGAGATCCGCCTAAAAAGGGTGAGAAGGGGGGCAGGGGGGCGACTTTGAAAAATGGTTTTTACTTTACCGAGCCTCCTCTATACGAATCCGAAAAAACAAAAAATACGGGTCTCGTAGTTTCCGAGAGACGATAGGGAGAGGGGAGAAGGGGGGTGAAAAGGGGAGGTTTGGCACTTTTCCCGTAGGTTTGAGAGTTACTTGTTTACGAATCTGTCAAAATATACCCACCTCCCCATCCACCATCTGGGAGAACAATTATGTCAATGAGTGAGTGAGTGAGTGAGTGGTAATTTAGCTTTATATAGTATAACTAGTATTTGCGTGTTGCGCGAGGTGCAAGCACCTCGCGTGCTTGTGAAAAAAACTAAAGCATTGCCCCTCTAAATCAAGTATTTGCGTGTTGCGCGAGGTGCAAGCACCTCGCGTGCTTGTGAAAAAAAAAAAAAAAAAAAAAGAGGGGCGGGGTGATGGGGGGGGGGTTGCACAAGTATTTCGACTAAAGCATTGCCCCTCTAAATGAATCTGAAAAAAAAAATGTTCCAAGTCTCTTAGATTCCGAGATCCGCCTAAAGGGGGGGAGAAGGGGGGCGGGGGGGAGACTTTGAAAAATGGTTTTTACTTTACCGAGCCTCCTCTATACGAATCCGTAAAAAACAAAAAATACGGGTCTCGTAGTTTCCGAGATACGATAGGGAGGGGGGAGAAGGGGGGTGAAAAGGGGAGGTTTGGCACTTTTCCCGTAGGTTTGAGAGTTACTTGTTTACGAATCTGTCAAAATATACCCACCTCCCCATCCACCATCTGGGAGAACAATTATGTCAATGAGTGAGTCAGTCAGTGAGTGAGTCAGTCAGTGGTAATTTAGCTTTATATAGTATAACTAGTATTTGCGTGTTGCGCGAGGTGCAAGCACCTCGCGTGCTTGTGAAGAAAACTAAAGCATTGCCCCTCTAAATCAAGTATTTGCGTGTTGCGCGAGGTGCAAGCACCTCGCGTGCTTGTGAAAAAAACTAAAGCATTGCCCCTCTTAATCAAGTATTTGCGTGTTGCGCGAGGTGCAAGCACCTCGCGTGCTTGTGAAAAAAAAAAGGGGGGTGATGGGGGGGTTTGGTATTTGCGTGTTGCGCGAGGTGCATGCACCTCGCGTGCTGTTGAAAAAAACTAAAGCATTGCCCCTCTAAATCAAGTATTTGCGTGTTGCGCGAGGTGCAAGCACCTCGCGTGCTTGTGAAAAAAACTAAAGCATGGCCCCTCTAAATCAAGTATTTGCGTGTTGCGCGAGGTGCAAGCACCTCGCGTGCTTGTGGAAAAAAAAAAAAAGGGGGGTGGGGTGATGGGGGGGAGATGGGGGGGGGGGTTGCACAAGTATTTCGACTAAAGCATTGCCCCTCTAAATGAATCTGAAAAAAAAAATGTTCCAAGTCTCTTAGATTCCGAGATCCGCCTAAAGGGGAGGAGAAGGGGGGCGGGGGGGGGGACTTTGGAAAAAGTGTTTTTACTTTACCGAGCCTCCTCTATACGAATCCGTAAAAAGAAAAATATACGGGTCTCGTAGTTTCCGAGATACGATAGGGGGGGGGGGAGAAGGGGGGGGAAAAGGGGAGGTTTGGCACTTTTCCCGTAGGTTTGAGAGTTACTTGTTTACGAATCTGTCAAAATATACCCACCTCCCCATCCACCATCTGGGAGAACAATTATGTCAATGAGTGAGTGAGTCAGTCAGTGGTAATCTAGCTTTATATAGTATAACTAGTATTTGCGTGTTGCGCGAGGTGCAAGCACCTCGCGTGCTAGTGATAAAAAAAAATGGGGGGGTAATGGGGGGAGATGGGGGGGTTTAGTATTTGTGTGTTGCGCGAGGTGCAAGCACCTCGCGTGCTTGTGGTGTGAATCTGAAAAAAAAAAATTGGGGTGTTGGGGGGAGTTGGGGGGGGGGAGTTTGCACAATTATTTTGACTAAAGCATTGCCCCTCTTAAGAGGGTGTCGAGCCTACGAGACGCGCGGAAAATAGGTATTTACTGCAGCGGGCTAGTCGTGTGCGTTGTCACACACACAATGACAAGTTCGCTCGAGGCCCGCTTGCCGTTTCACGACAAAGTTTGCTAACTTTGCATTTTTTAATTTTTTGTCGTTATGTTGAATAAACTTGAAAAACGAATATTAATTATTTAGATGGTTTTATTTATCACACTAATATTATAAAGGCGAAAGTTTGTGAATGAATGTGTCTGTTTGCATGTTTGTTACTTCTTCACGCTCAAACGGCTGGATGGATCTAAATGAAGCAAGTAGGTACGTAAATAAATCACAAAAATAAATTTAATAAATTATACCTATTATATAAAAAATAACGTTTGTTTTTACTGTAGTAATACATTATCCGTTCCCTCACTATTCATCCTATTGCAATAAAACTTTGATTTTATATATTAAACTCCTCAGATTTTTTTTTTAAAGAATACTAGCAATGTGGGTACATTTCACATTACTAGCAATCTTGTTAACCCCTCCAACTAAGCTAAATGTGCTTGTGTCTGGAGTGGGTTCACGTCGATAGTGTAATGGGTGGGGTTCGAACCCGTGACCTCTCGAGCACAAGTCCGACACCTTATATTTTAGGCTATTGACGCTTCGAAACTGGGTAAGTAGCAAGTTAGGGTAGATGGGTATGCAGTACTTATTTGAATAATAAAACCAGTATGAAATAAAAAAAATATAATTATGTAATGTCATAATAAAACCAGACTGAAATAAGTTTTGTTTATTAAAATTTCATTTAGTGCTCGTTTAAATTCTGATGTACTGTCATATTTTTAATAACATTCGGTACTTTATTATATATACGTGGGGCCATACCAAAAAAAAATTTTTTCATTAATGCTGTCTAGCGAACTTACTTCGCAGAAAATATAAGCGTAATTTATTTCATAACAATATATGTATCAAGTGTAACTTAATTTAAAAGAAAAAAAAAATAAAAGAAATCTATAAATATAATGTTATATTGCTTATTATAACATTTTACAAAAATTGGCCAAGTGCGAGTCAGACTCGCCCATGAAGGGTTCCGTAGTAACTATAATAATATAATATAATATGTATATTTACTTGACAAAAAACTAAAACTTACAAATTTCTTAAAACTAGCTTATTTACATTTTTTGCAACTACGCCAAATAACTTTGTTTTTCATAGTATTTGTATGAATTACAAAGTTATATTTGCGGTTTTAGAAAATATGCCGTATCTCAAAAACACATGTGTAGAACTTATTACAAATTCCAGTACACTGATACCAGAGACCGAATTTTTCAAATTAAGAAGAACGAAAAGAATTATCGTGTTATTGGCAAGTGACGTGGAAAGTTATTGACCCTCGTAGTGCTGTGACACGTTTGTTATGATTGGTATTCAAAAAATATGTGAAACCAATAATTTGGTATCAATTCTTTAAGTCAGTTATTTTGTGCTGAAACTGTGCATAGAGACTCCATACCAAATGTTGACTTCAGCCCTTTTGGTTAGATATGGGGTTTCCATTACACGTTGTATATATATATTTATATTTTTCACTCCATTATTATAGAAATTAGAGGGGGGCACACATTTTACCACTTTGGAAGCGTATATCTTTTAAACGATTAATTTTATGAAAAAGTGGTTTTAGAAACCTCAATCTCATTTTAAAGACCTGTATATAGATACCACACATGCATAGGTTTCATGAAAATATTTTTTTATTTAATTTAAATATATTTTAATTTTTTCTTAAAATCGGAAAGCGGTTCACAGAATACATCAATCTACCAAGTTTTATATGTATAGTCCTAATAGTTTCGGAATAAAATGGCTGTAACATACGGACGGACGGATGGACAGACAGACAGACTAGTAGTTGTAGTAGTTATACATATTATATTATTATAGTTACTACGGAACCCTTCATGGGCAAGTCTGACTCGCACTTGGCCAATTTTTGTTTGGCTAATTCCCGTATTAGACAGACCTTGTTATGGCACTTGGCGTATAATTTGTCGGACATAGAGGGAATGTCAAAGGAAGCTGAAACTTGTTCTAAACCAGAAAACCCGGCTCCTATCGACATAAAACTGCTTACAGAATTATCGTTCAGATTGAGGTCTGTAGGGCTATCTATCTAGTTCTTTACAATTTATTAATTCTATTTTTTTCGACACATTTGGCAACTAAAATAGAATTTCGATAGAAATCCTTTCTTAGTTGCAACTAGAGAATACAATCCCGAGCATGTTTTTCAATCCCGGGATTACGTGATTCTTGATGCTGAATCCTGGGACCCTGGGGCTATCCCCGGATTAGACTATGTGGTTTCTAATTGATCTCAAATGTAAAAAATTGGCCAAGTGCGAGTCAGACTCGCGCATGAAGGGTTCCGTGTGTAACTATAATAATATAATATAATATGTATATTTATTTGACGAAAAAACCTTACAAATTTCTTAAAACTAGCTTATTTACATTTTTTACAACTACGCTAGATAACTTTGTTTTTCATAGTGTTTGTATGAATTACA
>CALPBR020000022.1:0-61937 GCA_943138885.2 Tholera decimalis
TCAATATACCATCCTGTTGGGACATGTCATATGGGTTCTGACATTAGTACGTCAGTAGTGGATAGTAGATTGAAAGTACATGAGGTGACAAACCTGAGAGTGATAGACGCTTCAGTGATGCCAACAACAATTAGTGGCAATACCAACGGAGCCAGCATTATGATCGGAGAAAGAGGATCAGAGCTGATAAAAGAAGATTATAATAAAGAGTAAAATTTGTGATATTTTTAACTGTATTACAGAGAAGTTTCCATCTAGCTTGTCGTATTTTATTTCTCCTGGAGCGTGATCCTTTTCAGCGACACAATAGTTTGATAGTGTAACAATAAAATGCATTTGTTTATTTATTTAATCATTTATTCTCAGTTTACAAAGATCCATAGATATATACCTTCACCTAAAGTATACATAATATCATAACAATTGTGTTAAAACTTATTACGATATTAGTATCACTAAATTATGCAAATACGTATTTCGTAATATTAATTATTGGTTCGGTTTTTGACCAACCTTTTTGAATGAAATTTGCTGGCGGCTTGTGAACCTAAGAAAGTAGAAGTAGAGTATTTGTGGGTGGAAATCGTTCGTTCCTACTATCTCCAAGAAGGCAATTGAACACCACCTACCTTGTCTCAACTCCCAGGTCAGCAGAAGAGCTGCAGCATGCACGGCACGTCACAGATATGCCGTGTAGAAGTTTTCTGGGTTCAAAAGTCTTGAAGGTTGCACACCACACGGTAGCGAGTCCACAAACACTGTAGATGCTAGAACGTCTAGCTTGGAGACACGATCACAAAAAGCGAGGAAGAAACGTTCATCCAGCTCAGCGCGTAAAATCGTACTGCTAGCCACGGTTATATATGGCCGCGACGTAGGTCGAGAGCAAGTTCGGTGATGATTTACCAACTACCCTCCATTCGATAATAAGAATCGAACAATTATACTATACTATAATTATCATACTATCAAGCGGTTCAGTAGCGGTCGAGTGGTTTAGGCGTTTGCCTTGTGACCCAGTGGTCGTGGGTTCTATTCCCGCGGGAAGCATACTTTCTAAAGTTGTTTCCGGTTTAGCTAGGACAATGCAGGCCTGAATCACCTAATTGTCTGATAAAAAGATGGGTTCGTGCTTCGGAAAGCACATATAAGGCGGTGGTCCCGGTCGCCAAATGGCGGTCGTCAAAATAGACCACCCCAGAGGCCCTTGAGGCGGTCTAGAAACTCTAACACTAGGGTGTATGGGGTCGTTAGACCTTACTGGACCTTACTACCCACACGATAAGAAGAAGAAGCGGAAAAAATTGTTTGTTTGTTCAAACGCGCTAATCTTCGAAAGTACTGGGTGCACTTGGATGTTTGCCACGGAAGTATCTTGAAGCTTGAGGAAGGTTACAAGCTATAAGTAGCTAAGTAAGTAGGGTAATAAGTTACCCGACTGCAAAAGAAGCATGGTTATGTTTTATCGTGATACAGTTCACGGGAGTGAGGCCCTGCGCGACCGCTAGTACTATATAACATAATACTACTCTTCAACGCGGCCCCAAACCAGGTACCACGCAGGTTCTTAACTCACTCAAATCTCTGCCGGCTGTCGACAATAAGCATGTATATAGCCGACTGCCCATCTGAAAAGCAAGAAATAAGCACATTTTCATATAAAAAGTTGCGAGACCCAATTGAACCTATAATTATAAAAATCTATCCCATTTTATAATTATATGTTCAATTGGGTCTCGCAACTCTTTATATGAAAATGTGCTTGTTTCTTGCTTTTCAGATGAGCAGTCGGCTTTTTGATTTTATACCTAATATTATGTACATCTATTTGATGAGGTTTGATGCCCGTAGTCAAAAACATACAATTTTCTCAATTAATTGTGCAGTGTTCTTTAGAATGCCAGCTTAGACTTAGCGCTGAAATATGATGATTTGTTGCAAGCTCTTCTCCACTGACCAAAGATGTAATATAATATATATTTTTTTATCTTTTTAACTCGAGAATTCGAAACAATGTAATGCGGTAGTTTTAAGTACTGGTATTGCGTTCTTCTTAATTTAGTAGCGACAGTATTATAAACACATGTTAGAATTGACGTCATAATATGAATATGAGTATGCTTATTGTCGACAGCCGGCAAAGAGTAAAGAGAGTCAAGGACTTGCGTGATACCTGGTTTGGGCCCGCATTGAAGAGCATTATGTATTGGTGTCGCGTGGAGCTTCGTTTCCGTGGACTTTATCACGATAAAAACATAACCATGGTTCTTTTGTAGTCGGGTAATAAGTAGCTTGTAACCTTCCTCAAGCTTCAAGATACTACCGTGGCAAACATCCAAATGCACCCAGTACTTTCGAAGATTAGCGCGTTTGAAGAAACAAACAAACTTTTCCGCTTCTTCTTCTTATCGTGTGGTTAGTAAGGTCTAACGACCCCATACACCCTAGTGTTAGTGTTTCTAGACCGCCTCAAGGGCCTCTGGCGTTGTCTATTTTGACGACTGCCATTTGGCGACCGGGACCACCGGCTTATATGTGCTTTCCGAAGCTCGGAACCATCTTTTTATCAGACAATTAGGTGATTCAGGCCTGCAATGTCCTAGCTAAACTGGAAACAACTTAAGAAAGTATGCTTCCCGCGGGAATAGAACCCACGACCACTGGGTCACAAGGCAAACGCCTAAACCACTCGACCGCTACCGAACCGCTTGATAGAATGATAATTATAGTATAGTATAATTAATATTACGAACTACGTATTTGCATAATTTAGTGATACTAACATCGTAATAAGTTTTAACACAATTGTTATGATATTATGTATACTTTAGGTGAAGGTATATATCTATGGATCTTTGTAAACTGAGAATAAATGATTAAATAAATAAACAAATGCATTTTATTGTTACACTATCAAACTATTGTGTCGCTGAAAAGGATCACGCTCCAGGAGAAATAAAATACGACAAGCTAGATGGAAACTTCTCTGTAATACAGTTAAAAATATCACAAATTTTACTCTTTATTATAATCTTCTTTTATCAGCTCTGATCCTCTTTCTCCGATCATAATGCTGGCTCCGTTGGTATTGCCACTAATTGTTGTTGGCATCACTGAAGCGTCTATCACTCTCAGGTTTGTCACCTCATGTACTTTCAATCTACTATCCACTACTGACGTACTAATGTCAGAACCCATATGACATGTCCCAACAGGATGGTATATTGAACTTACTAAGTTCATGCAAATGCATTTCCAGTAGTCATCACTGTTTAGTTCGTACGTATTACACAAAGGAACATCAATTCTCCCTAAGAATCCATTAATTGATTTGAAATATGGAGTGTCCACGATTTTTGCAGCCTTTTTTATTCCGGCCACTAAAATGTCTAAATCTCTAGTATCTTCGAAGTAGTTAGCATGTATGAGAGGGTGATCTTTAGGATTGTTTGAACTTAAAGATATATTTCCCCTTGAATAAGGATGCAACAGGATTGTTTCGAAAATATAAAGTGCATAGTCTTTGTTTAGATATTCTATCGAACCCAGTACTGTGTCGTTGTATCGGAACGCAATTTCTAATTGCCTTCTAAGTGGGAAACTGTTTTTATTTACGACTGTAACATGGTTTTGTATGTTTGGATAGGTTGCATTGTCGACTGTTGAAAAGAATGCTGCAGCGTCAGTTACCAAAGTACTTTGCGTTAATAAGCCTTCACGATTGAAAATATATTTTTTTAGATTAAGAATTATCTCAGATATGGTTAGTTGCGCAGGTGTATCACCATAAATAGTTATTGGTACCAAAGCATGATCTTGGAGGTTTTGTCCAACCATAGGGGAATCAACTTTGCATGTGATGTCTTTTGCCTGCAGATGCTCTCGAGGTCCAACACCAGACAACATTAGTATTTGTGGAGAACTGACGGAACCAGCACTTAAAATTACTTCTTTTGACGCATAAAAAGTAATTTTCTTGCCATTTATTTCTACTTCAACACCATAAGCTGTCGAGTTTTCATCTATCAAAATTTTTCTCACCAGCGAATTCTTCAGTATTTGACATCTGTTTCTATTTTCTATCGTTTCTAAATACGCTTTGTTTGTACTTTGTCTTGTTCCAGAAGAAGCTGTCGCCAATACCGTTCCGGAGCCCATGAAACCAGCTTGTTTAAAGTCAGATACTTTTTTAAATCCTATTTTATCCCATGATTCGATAATTTTATCTGTATATTCACGGTAAGTGTAATTAAATTTATTAATTACTTGAGGGCCACTATGCCCGTAATATTCACTGATTGATGAATTATTCAACATTTCCACATTTTGAAGATTTTCGCATTTCTTAAAACATCTTCGTACATGTTCTACACTCCACTCTTTGTTACCTGCATCATACCAGTTTTGGTAGTCTTGGTCATTTCCTGTCACATAAACTAAAGCATTGATACTGCTACTGCCTCCAAGCATTTTTCCTTTTATCCAATTAACGGAACCATCCTTCAGAGCTTGACTTGTTTTTCCGTTGTTAACTGTTAAGTATTTCCAGTCATGTCTAGTTCCATATAATGTAGTTTGTAAGCCTGGAATCTGGAATATAATCAATTGTAGTTATTGGATGACATTAAGAAAATATTAAATACACAAATGGTTTCAAACTGAACCACCTAAGATTTGCCGACGACTTAGTGTTATTTGAAAAAAATCCCAGAAAACTTACAAATCATGATACTAAGTCTGAGCGAAGAAAGTGAAAACATAGGTCTGAAAATAAATTATAGCAAGACGTTGGCAAGACGAAACTAATGACTAACTGTAAAAAGGTAGATATAAAAATAAATGAGGAAGCTTTTGATTGGCCTATGTAGAGAACTATACAATGTGTAACGGAAACCCCATATCTATCCAAAAGGGCTTAAAACAACATCTGGTATGGAGTCTCTATGCAAAGTTTCAGCTCAAAATAACTAACTCAAAGAATTGGTACCAAATTATCGGTTTCATATATTTCTTGAATACCAATTATAACAAACGTGTCACAGCACTACGAGGGTCAATAACTTTCTACGTGACTTGCCAATAACATGGTAATTCTCTTCGTACTTCTTAATTTGAAAAATTCGGTCTCTGGTATCAGTGTATTGGTATTTGTAATAAGTTCTACACACGTAGACTTAGGATTACAAAACCCTTGCCATATCGTTTGTTATCATCCAAAGAAGCCATGCACTTGGTATGTATATACCCTTTAAATTACACGTTGTATATACCTTGGTCAAGTCATTGCGACCACAGACCAAACTAGCCAGGAAATTAATATGAGGACTGCAATGGGCTGGAAAAAGTACCGGTCCCTCAAAGAGATCATGAAGTTAGACCTAGGCATGACTTTGAAAAGAAAGACCTTCAACTCATGTATACTACCATATCTAACTTACGGGTGTGAGACATGGGCACTCATCAATTCGCTCAGAGAAAAGCTTGCCAAATGTCAAAGAGCAATGGAAAGAAGCATAGTAGGATCAAAGAGACAGGACAGAATAAGGAACACAGATCTCCGGTCAAAAACCAAAGTAACAGATGTGATATCAAGAATAGACCAAAAAAATTGGAGGTGGACAGGCCACATGATGCGACATACTAAAGGCAAGTGGAGCAAGGTAGTGACAGAGTGGTATCCAAGGGACGGCAAAAGAAATCGCGGAAGGCAGCCTACCCGCTGGGAGGAAAAAATAAAGCTGACAGCAGGTCCAAACTGGAGGAGGTTACCCCACGACAGACGTCAATGGAAATTGTTAGAGGAGGCCTATGCCAAGAGGCACACCGAAATTCGAGACATCTTGTGATCTTTGTTCTAACCATTATTGTTAGTGTAATTGTCTGGTTTCGGAATAAAAGGCTTTTTTATTATTATTATTAAATACACAGATACTCGGGATATTCGTGAAGTGATTTCTTATAATTTCGTCATCTTTAGAATTAGAATAAGACGTAATTTTCCGAAATATCTTTTAATGTTACTGAAAAATAAACCACCAACAAAATTTCGATAAATTGCTAACACATAATCTATTACTTTCCAACTGCTGGGACACAGGCATTCTATCTATGAGAATGAATGGGTCTTAATTCAACACGCGGTTTCAGTGCGGGTTGGTGGGTGTCGCAAGTCTCAAGTCCAATTTTCGGTTCTAGTTCATGCCGGTTTCCTCACATATATAAAACGTATTTTTTAAAATTTGTAAGTGAATTGTAAGGGACCCATCGGTCTCTCCTAACTAGCACTTAGCAAGGTTCTGCTGAATAATGAACTCACATCGGATGTAATCGGTGGATCGGTTCCTGCCTCTAGGAGTAAAATGTTCCAGTCTTCAACTTCACATAGTCTGTTTGCAACTACGCTTCCAGCAGATCCCGCACCAATGATTATAAAGTCAAATTCATCATAATCTGGAAATAAAAAAATAAAATTATAATTAAAAACTGACATAGATACTAAAAGCCTTAAAGTGCAGGTTAAGGTGCCGGGATATAGTTAGTAAAAATAAATTACAATAAAATTATTTGAATAAATGTGCTCATAAGTAAAGTTATGCTATGTCATCATCATCTTCTTTCCCCTCTAGAGGGCGCGCACGCAAACATTAGCTCCGTATTTGTTTTGTTAAACTAAGTCAAAGAAGCAATATTTTACAGTGGAAAACTATTAACACTCCCATAAATCGCCAAGGAAGTGGACAAAAGCCAAATCTTGAAGTGAAAGGCATAAATTTAACTTTTCCAAGCAGTGCCTAACCTAACCTAACCTAGACAAATGTCAAACTGGAAACTTGCTCAAAACTACAATTTTAATAAAAATCCACAAGAAACGTATTCTAAATAAAAGACGTTATTCTAATAACTACTGAACAGTGTATATTACCAAAACCAAAACTAAAAAGTGTATATTTCTCATGTAGAAAAACATGTGGACTGTGATTGGCATTTAAACAAAGAACTGACCTTTGGACCGAAGAAACACCCAGTGACGTATGGTGCGTAGTAACTCTTACGTTATTTCACAAATTAATAATACT
Source organism: Tholera decimalis (assembly GCA_943138885.2). Lineage (NCBI taxonomy): Eukaryota > Metazoa > Arthropoda > Insecta > Lepidoptera > Noctuidae > Tholera > Tholera decimalis. The sequence continues at coordinate 7,077 of CALPBR020000022.1, forward strand.
TAATTACCGGTGGTCGTGCTAGACATTCGTAAGTCTAAACCACTTTTTGAGACTAGATAATTGGTTCAAATTTTCTATTCATACATTATTACTAAAATGTCGCTATAGCGTACACCCCCAAACGTTGTCGAATTAAATATGGCACAGTCATATTCAGATTCAGCATTAAATCTTCCTGACGAGGTTGAAAGACAGGTAAATGTCACACGTAGATACAAACGCAGACTTGATGACGAACATTCGGATTGTCTTGAGAGCTTCACTTCACAAATGAAGCTAATGTTTACATCATTTCAAGATCAGCAGAACCAGAAATTAGACCGCCTTAATCAGTCACTAAACGACATCACAGAATTGCATTCTGAATTAAAAAAGTCAGTTGAGTTTGTGACCGCAAAATATGATGAATCATTATCGAAAATTGAACAACTTCAACTCGAGAACAATTTCTCTCGAAAGCAAGTTTCTTTACTAGAACAAAAATTGGAATATTATGAAAAAGCCTCCAAAGCATCGACCATTGAGATACGCAATATTCCTAAAACTGAATCGGAATCTAAGCAATAACTCATAGGAATGGTAATGGAATTAGGATTGGCGATTCAACTTAATTCAAACATAAACACTGCCGAAATACACGACATTTATAGAACAAAATCTAAGACTCAGGCTGTAGTAGTAGACTTTACAACAGTCGCTAGAAAATCAGAATTTATTGGTTCGGTGATCAAGTACAACAAAACACAAAAAGTGAAAAAAGGGCTGCCACTAAACACCAATGATCTAAAGATTAAAGGAGCCCCTCAGAATATTTATGTATCCGATTCACTAACAGCAAAGACTCAACAACTGTTCTACTCATCCAGACAACTGACTAAAAGAAGAGGTTTTCATGGATGCTGGATTTATTTTGGAAGAATATATGTACGGAAGAACGAGGGTGACTTACCCTTTCACATTAAAAATACTGAAGATTTAGATAATATTCTATGACTGGTAATGTTTTCAGCTAAATTATTTTCTATTATTCTTAATGTTTGTAATACTTATGTCAGTACACTGCACACAATATATACCACCTCCCATTACTATCTATTCTCAACAATTAATTCTAAGTACACAAGTTTAAACATACAACACACACACACACCTATTTCTACATAAAATCATGTTTTGGTTCCATGGAAATAAACAAATATTGCAAAGCCTGTTTGTTACCTGTTTTGTTCGCTGTACACCAGTTCGGTTGAATCTATGTTCATGTTTACAGTGCAGATGGACCATTTCTGAGCTCTGTACAAATTGTATCTTAGCCACAATAATATACAAAACGGAAAATATTCTCAAACATTATATATGTCTTTTACAAATTGTCCTACAAGTTTCTTTTTATCACAACATTCGATAAGGTAAATGATTTATTTAATAATTTAGATCAGTTTAATGTTTCTGTTTCTTTAAGTTGTAACCCGGAACATTGCTCCAAATACATACCAACAGCTACCAACTACCTAAATATTTTACAACAAAATATACGCAGTATCAACTGTAACTTTAATGAAGTTTCAGTACTTCTAGCTAGATTTAGCTTCAAATGTGACGTTATAGTATTGTCAGAGTGCTGGCTCCGTCAGATATCTGAGCTTCCTGTTGTAAATGGATATAACTCCTATAAAACGAACAGGGCTTTTAATCAAAATGATGGAGTGGTGGTCATAATCAGTAACGAACATAATTACACAATAGAAGAACCGCCTCTTTTAGAGTGCAACTGTTTGCTGATTAAATTTGGAACTGAAATTGTTATTGTGGCAGTGTACAGGTCACCATCTTTTAGAAATTTGGATATTTTTCTGCAATCAGTCCATAACATCCTAGAGCAATTGCAATCATTTCAAAATATAATAATTGTGGGTGATATTCATTTGAATATATTAAATACTGACTCTAATATTTCGACATACCTAGATATTACTTCATTTCCCGGTCTACTACCTGCGCATAAGCTACCTACTAGAGGAAATAGTTGACTGGATCATGTTTTAGTCAAGAGCAAGTTGCAGTCCTATACATTTAACCTTCACACCTCAATAACTGATCATGACTCTAATCTATTTTGTCTCAAGCAAGGGGGATCAAAAAAACCCTTAAATAGTAGAGAAGTCAGGAAGATGAATTGGACCGGGATCATCACTGACTGCTCAAAATTGGATTTTAGTCAAGTTTATGCCGAAAATTATGTAAATCTGGTAACCAATAAGTTTATAGAATGAATGTCTAATTTAATACAAGAACATATGTCGATCATGAGGCTGCCACGTAATAAAACTACCTTAAAACCCTGGATTACACCAGGACTGCTAAGATGCATTAAAAATAGGGATAATATGCATATTAAAAGTAAAAAAGAACCATCAAATGAAATCCTTAGTATAACATATAAACGTTATAGAAACTATTGTAATAACCTTCTTAAAAAAATAAAACAACAATATGAAAGAAACCAACTAAATATGGCTAAAGGCAACTCCAAATTGTTATGGGACTCTATTAAAACTTTAACAAATTTTAATAAAAACTGTGAATCTCCTGATGAACTACTACATATAGAACAAAACCCTCGATCATCTATTAATAAGGTAAATACCTTCTTTTCCACAGTAGGAAAGGTACTAGCTCAACGAATACCTCCGAATGTTCCACCCTTCAAAAACTCCTCAGTAATTAAAAACTTCTTCCCTGACAACTCTCTCGTACTACTCAAAGTGGATAACAAGGAAGTAAAAACTGCAATCCTAAATTTAAAGAGTGAATGCTCACCTGGATGGGACACAATCTCGTCTAAGCTATTGCAAAATGTTGTGGACTCGGTGGCTCCTGTTATCACTGATCTCACAAATCGTTGCTTTGTCGGTGTATTTCCTAAAGCACTAAAAAAATTTATTGTCATTCCCATATATAAGGCTGTGTATACAGGCTGTGTCAACAACTATAGGCCGATGGGCCTTCCTTATATCCTTTCTTCACTGTCAAAAGTTTTCGAGCGTATTATCAATCATAGGCTAATAAAATTCTTAGAGTCAAATAAAATTCTTGCTGAAACACAATATGGATTCAGAGCACGCAGATCCACTGATGAGGCTGTTCACATTTTTTCTGATTTCGTTGTAAGAAATGTAGACGAAAACAAAAAATGCCTAACGATCTTTCTTGATCTTGCCAAAGCTTTTGACACAGTCTCTATCCCCACCCTAATTCATAAATTAAATGACATGGGAGTACGCGGAAAAGAATTACAATTAATGTCTAGTTATTTATCCGACCGTACTCAGCGTGTTAGAATCGGGAACCACTTGAGTGATGAACTTCCTATCGAGCATGGAGTCCCTCAGGGAAGTATTCTTGGCCCCACTTTGTTTCTGTTACATAAATGAGCTATGTCAACTTAATCTTGTTTTCAAGATCAAGAGTTTTCTGCAAAATAATATCTTACGCAGATGACACCACTCTTACTTTCAAGGGCGATTCTTGGAATGAAGTATATTCATTAGCTCAATCCGGTCTAAACACGGTCTGCCACTGGCTCGCTGCAAACTCACTCACACTTAACGCAGGTAAAACAAAATATATTCCATTTGCAATCAGGAGCTCAGAAACCTACTTTCAAGATAAACCTACCCTATATGTTCATCAGTGTTCATTTCCTCCTATAAATCGATGCAGCTGCTCAACTATTCAGCCGACACAAAGTGTCGCTATTTGGGTATAATCATTGATAAAGGACTGTCTTTTGATGAGCACATTCAAAACTTATGTAAAAGAGTACGGAAACTCACTTATATTTTCAAACAGCTTAGACAGGCTGATGGTGAAACACTTCGAATGGTGTATTTTGCCCTTGTTCAATCTATACTGACATATTGTGTAACAACTTGGGGTGGTGCCGGAAAAACAAAAATGCTAGAAATAGAAAGAGCCTAAAGGCTGATTCTAAAAGTTGGACTCTCTAAACCTCGAGTCTTCCCCACTGCTACACTGTATCAGGAAGCTGAGGTCTTAACTGTAAGACAAATTTACATCCTTTTTACTATCTTGCGACAACACTCAGATCCATCCTCTTTCAATTTTTCGAAATTAGCCACGAGGAGGCAGTATGCAATTTGTAGCACCTTTAAATCCAAGACAAGATTTGCCCAAAAATTTTATACTTTCCGGTGACCTGAACTCTACAATAAAGCAAATAAAGAATTGGGAATTTTTAATCATAATAAAACCAAATGTAAATTAGTACTAACAAACTGGCTACTAAAAATTAACTATATAAAAACTGAAGAACTACTTGAAATAAAAAGTAATGGGAATTAACAGACACGCACTCACACATACAAGTGTATACATATCCCGACAAGCACACACGCACAAACACACATACAATACAAACACATTATTCACATAGTACACCTTGAACACTATCCAAATTTAGTATTAGAAATGCTCATATTATTTACTTATTTTTATTAGTTTTAAACTTTTTGCTTATTAGTTATTGTGTTAATGTTCTTGTAAAATTGATTGTAAGTAGGATATAAAATTTACTTCCTATTTTTTTTATCCAATATCATATAAACTTATTTGTGAACTTAAAATGTAATAAATTCCTTTAGGGGGGAGTCCCTGGTGTCCTGAAATACAAGTCACGGCTTAGCTTAAGCACCAGTCTCCCACAAATAAACATTGTAAATAAGTAGTTATGTTATCTTTACCATTTTTTTTGTATTAGTGCATAAGTTTTATTTGTGGAAGAAAATAAATAAACATTATTATTATTATAATTATCTGTTTAGCCTTTTCCTAACTATGATGGTTTCGGCTTCCAGTCTAACCGGATGCAGCTGAGTATTAATGTTTTACATACAGCGACTGCCTATCTGACCTCCACAACCCAGTAGCTGGGTAGTACGATACACCCTTAGCTAGACCAGTATCAGATTTACTGGCTTCTGACAACCCGTAACGTCAAAGAAGTTCAAATGAAAGCCGTGACCAACGGCTTAACGTATTTTCCGAGGCATCACAGCACCAACGTCCAAATTCCGGGCAACTACTGACAAATTACTGATAGAAAAACCCAAAAGCACTCTTGTCCAACATTGGAATCAATTATACGCGAGTATATATAATACTCGCGTATAAAATAAAATAAAAAAGACTAAACTCATTGAAGATTTTCAATTAAATGAGCTTTAAAGAGTTTCAATTTATCTGGGGGCACGGTAGTGCCCCCGCCAAGTCAACCAAAATGCGGCACGGCCGTACCATACATTTCTCGAAGCAATTCAGGCCATTTTCGACCCCTTATAACTTCTTTGTGGATAAAACTAGAAGCCTGAATTTTCAGTAACCAAGCACGCATTATATCAACACGGTATATATAAAATTTCATTCAATTTGAACTAGTAGTTTAAGAATTATAACGAGTCAAAGTTTCTTAATTTTGTCACTCACTGACTGACCGATCATCAAAAGTCTAAGGCACTTCTAGCAGACACAGAAGCTTCAAATTTAGAATACAATTAGTGTTTAGTATACGAATCAAGGAAAAACTAAAATTGTTTTCAATTTTTGTCCAGTTTTCTAGATACATCTACTGCATAAATAACTTTGTAATCCCATAAATTTATATGGGATTACAAAGTTACATTTACAGTTAATTAATCAGTGTTCCTGTATATAATTATGTATAATATAATGGAATAATAGGTGTGGATAGGTATCTAGATATAATTATATTCAAAGGTAACTTGTAAAATGGTCAACGGAATAAAAAAGCCAGAGAGATGGCTTTAAGAAAATTCGTTGTTGGTATACAAGAAGTAGAAGGTACCGGAAAGGAAAAAGGTATGACTATCAACAAAAAGAAATGAGATCCCATAAAAACAATACTTGTCAAAAAACCAAGTCTCGCAACTCAGTTCTTCTACCGTAAAAAATTGTGAGATCCATGTAATACCAAGTCGGTTATTCGATTATTCAGTCCCTACTTAAGGGACCCTCTGTCTTAAGACGTAATTATCTAACCTAACAACATCTTATAGTGACCATATCAATATTAAAAATCTTTACCGTTTTAAATAAATAGATTGACTTGGCAATCGCAATAAACAATTTAATTTATATATGTATTACTTGTGAGATAAATTGTGTTTTCATGCGATGGCCGAGTCAATCTATTTATTTAAAACGGTAAAGATTTTTAATATTGATATGGTCACTATAAGATGTTGTTAGGTTAGATAATTATGTAACAACTTAAGACAGAAGGTCCCTTAAGTAGGGACTGAATAATCGAATAACCGACTTGGTATTACATGGATCTCACATTTTTTTACGGTAGAAGAACTGAGTTGCGAGACTTGGTTTTTTGACAAGTATTGTTTTTATGGGATTGTTCTTACCGGAGGGTCTAGCATCCGGTAGTATAATGTTTGTGAGAAGACACTGCGCCGCTGCAAAACATTGTAACACCGCTGCCCAAGTATTGGGAGATGTTGCTGACGCTCCTGTCACAAGTGACATGCATGGCAAAGTGGCAAAGCTAGAAATATATTCACTATTAGATTATGCCCACAGCTTTGCTCGCATGTAAAGTTCTGTATCAGGTGTTCGTGTTTCTGAAATCGATTATAGCCTGATATGTTGGCCAGACTTAATAGCTATATGTATAACAAGTAAGTTTCATTCAAATCTGTGTACAAATAATAAACAGACAGATATTTTTATTTATTTCTTGTTCTGTTACTGTTTCCTAACTCTTCAATTATTTCCTTTGTAAAGAAATCCAATGTACAGAGATATTTTTTACTTTTTTTAATGTATATTGATTACTTTCGACTCGAAGCAATTAAAAAGCAAAAAGAATATTGATAACTCACCACAGTGACATTGTTAATAGATGAGCAATATCATACCAAATTACATGACATTTTATACTATATCGTATAAATAAAATGTTTGCCAGCATTCGTTGTTTGCATGAGTCAACAAAATTTTAATTTAATTGTAAGTATGTACATACAGACTTATTTGATCAGCAAATAAGTCTGTATGTATTTTACCATTCTTTAGTTTTATTAATCTTGTACGTAATGTCTGGATAATTAAGAAGATGACTGATGTGACAATCCCTAAATTACCCTAGGCCAATTAAATTTATATTTTTTTCCTTAAATATCTAGTTTTGGGGTCGAGTTCCCCCTAAGGGGAAAAAGCCGGTTACTTTATCGCAAATTGTTTAGTGAATTCCAAAAGTGAATCCAAAATCTTGTCATAATGTAACGGCAAGGAACACAAACTGAAATTATTGAAATAAATAGTAAATATTGTTAGGAAGAAAATTGCCGATTTGTACTGAAAAATTAAACTCGTTTCTTTTTTCTAAATTGTAACATACTTATTTAATCAAAACATTTAACCTCATTACCTATTCTTTGTTGCTATTTAATCGGAAGGTTACATGAGTTTTTGCGATAGAACTCCCGGGATCAAATTCGATTCGATTTTTTTTGTGTCGTATAAAATTTTCCAATTCACGAAAAAAATAGCAGTCAGGTCGAGCAAGGTCTGGCTAGTAAGGAGGATGACGTATGGTTTCTAACTGCAGTTCCTGGAGAGTTACAACGGTTTCTCTTGTAGTGTGAGATATTGCGTTATCACCTAATAGCAATAATGGTAAAGATCGTGTGGCGACACATTGTATTTTGCTGAACTAGCTCCTTCAGAGCTCTCACGGTCAACCGCTCCTATTGAATTGACTCACGTCATAGACCATGTCATTGTATTAAATTAAGTGATATATAAAATACATGTTTATCTGTTTTCAAGGTGTCTACTTATTTTCTAAATTTAGAACCTTCTGACTAAGGACTAATTAACGCCTACACTAAGAACAATTAAATATCGTTAAATTGGTGACCCCGTGGGAACGCAAAAATTATAATAATTCCGGTAGCGGCTCACTAAGATCTATACTCGTGGTCGAATCAAATCATATCATATAGTTTGTGTGAACAAGACTTATTATTCAGTGAAAATGAATCCTGCGCAACCACCAACACCGTCGACTGCATTAGTTAAATTAAACAAGAAGATTGAGAATCTGGAGAGGTCAACACATAAATCCGCAACCAACGTCAACCTCGCAATCGTGACAGGAGTAACTCAAGGAGTAGGATATCTCATGGTAACACAAATAAACTATGTTTTTACCATGCTTGATACAACACCAAGGCAGACGAGTGCATCAAGCCCTGCAGTTGGAAGGACACTCAGGAAAACTAAAAGTTGTACGGACTGTGACGGAAGTCTGTACAGTGTCTATCAAAAACCGTCTTCTTGTATCGGATAAGACAACTGGGTTATATTTTTTGGTTGACACCGGTGCTAACGTTTCAGTGCTACCTTTTCGAGGATTGCGTAAATTACATGGCAAAAATAGCTCATCAACAAGTGATTACAATTTGTACGCGGCTAACGGGTCCGTGATACCTACGGACATAAAACATTAGTAGGTATTAGATTTAAACTTGCGCAGACCATATTTTTGAAGTTTTGTTATAACCGATGTCTTTTAACCCATATTAGGTGCTGATTTTTTGACACATCATAAATTGTTAGTAGATTTAAGTAGCGGTAAGCTAGTGGAGAAACTAACCAGCCTGAATATAGTATCTAAAATAATTAAATCAAATCATACATCTGTAAACACTATTGAGCCTTCACACCCCTATTATGATATGATTTCACAGTATCTAGATTTGATAAAACCTGTTTCTTTTAAGGAGACCCCTACACATGCAGTTTACCATCATATAGAGACTACAGGCCCACCCGTTTATGCAAAGGCGAGGCCACTCCCACCCGAGAGATTAAAAAAGGTAAGAGAGGAATTTCGCATTATGCAGAATTTAGGGATCTGCCGTCCATCTAAAAGTCCATGGTCAAGTGCATTGCATGTAGTATCTAAAAGCCACGGTGATCTACGCCCGTGTGGGGACTATCGCCAACTCAATGCGATCACCGAACCAGGATCGCTATCCTATTCCGCGATTTTAATATGATTTCACTTATATTTTATCAGGAACAACTGTTTTTTCTAAAATCGATATTAATAGAGCCTTTCACTGTATACCAGTTGCTCCTGAAGACGTTGAAAAGACCGCAATTATTACTCAGACCGAAATTACTTCAGACTTTTTGAATTTCCTCGTATGTCATTCGGTTTACGTAATGATGCACAGTCATTTCAACGCTTTATGAACAATACTGTGTTAAATAATATTGAAATTATTAATGCTGACGGCTCAATTGAGCCGGGTTCAGACTTTATATTTTGTTATATCGACGATCTAATTATAGCCAGTTCATCAAAAAAACATCATGAAAAACACCTAAAGGCAGTATTCGAACGCTTGAATGAATTTGGTGTAACTATTCATTTAAATAAAAGTTGTTTTGGGCAATCAAATATCGAATTTCTAGGTTATGAGGTAACACCTGAAGGTACCAAGCCGACCAATTCCAAGGTCGAGGCAATAGTAAATTTTCCCAAACCGGAAACGGTGCAAGATTTAAGACGTTTCCTTGGCATACATTTTTATAGACATCATTTGCCAAAAGCTGTGGAAACATTTATTAAATAATTATTTACATAACTCTAAGCGTAAAGATAAAACTAAAATTATTTGGTTAGACGAAGCATACAAAGCATTTTTGCAGTGTAAAACTAGTCTGCAAAATGCGGCTACCTTATCGTATCCGACACCGGATATTCCGATAGCTCATATGACCGACGACGCTTCAAATAATTGTGTAGGCATAGTTCTCCAACAGCGTATTAATAATCGCTGGAAACCACTAGGTTATTTCTCACGTAAGTTAACTACGCCTCAAATTAAATATAGTACGTACGATCGTGAATTACTAGGTATCTATGAAGCTATCATCCACTTTTGCAAATTATTTGAGTGTCGGGAATTGATCATTTATGCTGACCATAAGCCTTTAACTTACGCATTTGCTAAATTAAGTAGCGATAAGGAAACTCCTCGTAGCACTCGTCAACTAATAATGTACATAAGTGAATTTAGTACAAATATACGCCATATAACCGGCGAGAATAACATTGTAGCGACACCTTATCGCGCGTAGTAACAATAACTTGTCCTACGGTTCTTGACTTCGCAGAATTAGCTACTGCGCAAAATAACGATGCTTACTTAATGCAACAATTGCAACAGTGTAATTCTAGTAATCTGGGGGCACGGCAGTGCCCCCGCCAAGTCAAGCAAAAAGGCGGCACGGCCGTACCATTCTTTTCTCGATGCAATTCAGGCCATTTTCGACCTCCTATAACTTCGTTGTGGATAAAACTAGAAGCCTGAATTTTCAGTAACTAAACAGGCATTGTATAAACACGGTATATTTCAAATTTCATTCAATTTGAACCAGTAGTTTAAGAATTATAACGAGTCAAAGTTCCTTAACTTTGTAAATTTTGTCACTCACTGACTGACCGATCATCAAAAGTCTATGGCACTTCTAGCAGACATAGAAGCTTCAAATTTAGAATACAATTAGTGTTTAGTATATCAATCAAGGAAAAACTATAATATTTTTCAATTTCGGTTCAGTTTTCTACATACATCAACTGCATAAATAACTTTGTAATCCCATATAAATATATAGGATTACAAAGTTCCATTTGCAGTTAATTAATCAGTGTACCTGTATAATATAATGAAATAATAGATGTAGATGGGTACTTTTTTTTTCTTGGTGAAAAATATCATCGAATGACTTCTTCCGCTCGGGTGTGTCAGAATTCTACTGACTAAAAACCCACCCTGTTCCTTCGGAAGCCCTAAAGTTCCGGGGCCGCGGTATCTCGATGGAACTTTCCCGCAAACCCCGACAGGCAATGGCTCTATGAGGCCCCGTCACTGGTATTGACAGCTTTTTGAGGCGCGCATGGAACACGACGCGCCGCCGACCCGGGCCTGGTCCTTACCGGACTGTGAGCGAACCCTACTCGCCATCCGTAGGCCCGCGCCTACGGTGGCCCGAAATCGACTCGCGATCCACGACGCCCGGGGCGTCTCACCCGGCCACTGGGGCGCGAGGAAGAGAGTTGCCTCTCCCTCGCACGTTCGGCCTCCTCCTTCGCTAGCATGACTGCTTCGCAGCAGGAGGTGACTGCATCCCATTCCCTCTCGCTTCGCACCATGATCTAAACCAGAGCAGGGTGCGAGAAGACGCCGCCGCCGATTGCCTCTACGAGGATACGACGGTGCTCCACCCATGCAGGGCACACCTCGACCATATGCTCCACCGAGTCTTCCAGTGTAGATAGGTACCTAGATATAATAATTATGCTCAAAGGTAACTTGTTAAATGGTCAACGGAATAAAAAAGCAAGAAGTATTAAGAGTATTGGGGAGTAGCCTGAAATTTCATAATTACGTACTTATGGATTAACTTTAACCGAGACGTTTGACGAGTGTGGCATTAATTATTACTAACTAATGCAAAAGACGTACGTGCGTATTCATATGTGCGTATCAAAGCCTCCGAAAAAACCCATAGAGACAGGGAGTGGGCTTTGAAAAAATCTTTAGCTGAAGTTCAAGAAGTAGTACCGGAAAATAAAAAAGGAAGGCTACCTACAAAAATAAGAAAAGCTCATAAGACAGAGAGAGGGCTTTAAGAAAATTCGTTGTTGGTATACAAGAAGTAGAAGGTACCGGAAAGGAAAAAAGTAGGACTTTCTACAAAAAGCAATGAGATCCCATAAAAAACAATACTTGTCAAAAAACCAAGTCTCGCAACTCAGTTCTTCTACCGTAAAAAGTTGTGAGATCCATGTATATCCAAGTCGGTTATTAATTTATTCAGTCCCTACTTAAGGGACCTTCTGTCTTAAGTTGTTACGTAATTATCTAACCTAACGACATCTTATAGTGTCATATCAATATTAAAAATATTTAACGTTTTAAATAAATAGATTGACGTGGCAATCGCAATAAACAATTTAATTTATATATGTATGACTTGTGAGATATATTGTATTTTCATGCGATGGCCGAGTCAATCTATTCACTTAAAACGCTAAAGATTTTTAATATTGATATGGTCACTATAAGATGTCGTTAGGTTAGATAATTACGTAACAACTTAAGACAGAGTCCCTTAAGTAGGGACTGAATAAATTAATTTCCGACTTGGTATTACATGGATCTCACAACTTTTTACGGTAGAAGAACTGAGTTGCGAGACTTAGTTTTTTGACAAGTATTGTTTTCTCTGGGATAATATTGTTATGAAGCGAATTAAATTACTAGGTAGCGAACAATATATTTATTGTGAAACCTCTACACACAATTTTAGACCTTATTTACCTGAACATTTTAGGGAAAATAGCATTCAAGTCTATACATAATCTAAGCCACCCAGGTATTAGAACAACCAAGAAATTAATAAGTAACCGTTTCTTCTGGCCAGGTATGAACAAAGATATTACGTTATGGTCAAGAACTTGCAATAAATGTCAGAGAACTAAAATTCAGCGTCATGCCTGATGGAAATGGAACGCAACCTAATTAGTTTTGAATTTCATCACTTTTCCGTGGTGGCGCTTTTTTTTTTCACTTCGGTCTATAGGAAGCCATTTTTGTGTCTTTGTATCTTGTTGCAAATAAGTAATAAAACTTCTAAAGTTCTTTATTTGTCAAAACCCTACATGGTAGCAGAGCGTGGTTGCAAATAAGAACATCCGAAATATTTAGTATTTCTGAAGTTTTACCGAAAAGTGCAAACTGAAGTCATATTGCTTGACACGTGTTTTCCGTAATCTATCAAGATGAGCTCAAATATGTTTAATATCGAGAAGTTAAATGGACGAGATAATTTCTCAACGTGGAAATTTTGCATTAAAACATATCTCAAGCACGAGGATTTGTGGGATTGCATAGAATACGGTGCTAAGAAAACAGTCAATCCAGTGAAAGACGTCAAGGCGAAATCCAAACTTATATTGCTAATAAACATTCAAAACTATGTGCATGTTCAGGAGTGTAAAATTGCCAAGGAGGTGTGGGATAGCTTACATAAAGCTTTCGACGACAATGAGTTAACAAGAAAAGTTGGGTTATTGAAGGAATTGATTAATACATCACTTGAATCAAGTGTAAGTAACAAGTAAAGAAGATTATGTTGGTAGAATTATGAGTGCCGCTCATAAACTTAGAAACATTGGCTTCGAAGTGAATGACGAACGGCATGGCACACTTATGTTAGCAGGCTTATCTGATGAGTATAAACCCATGATAATGGGACTGGAAAACTCGGGTGCGAGAATCAGTGCAGATTTTATTAAAAAAAAAATTGCTTCAAGAATCGAAAACTGAAGATTCGAGCAGTGCATTCTATATCTAATAAGCCCAAGTATAAGTCAAACAAGGGTCCCTGGTGTTACAATTGTAATGGTTATGGACACTTTCCAAATACCAGCTAGCTGCACTTGACTCGATCGAACGCAGAGCCAAAAGGCTCATAGGTGACGAGGTTCTGGCGGGTAAGTTTCACAGCCTGGCTCACCGGCGAAACGTTGCTTGCCTGTCTATCTTCTACAGACTGTACTTCGGAGAGTGTGCGCAGGAGCTCCACGACCTGATCCCTTCATCTCCCTTTTACTACCGGTCTACCAGACGTACCGCAGGATACCATCCACACTTGGTCGATATACCGTCTTGTCGTACTAAGCGCTTTTCTTCAAATTGTGCGCACAGCCAAGGTGTGGAACTCTCTGCCAGCTTCTGTGTTCCCTGCCACATATAACCCGTCAGCCTTTAAAGCAATAGTGAATAGGCATTTTCTGGGCTCGCTCGTTCGATCTTAGACCTCATCTTACACTTACTATCAGGTGTGATCGAGGTCAAGAGCGGGCTCATTCGTAACAAAAAAAAAAAAAAAAAGGGAGTTTAAAAAGGAAGAAAATTTTATTGCAGCCTTTTCAGTTTGTCTAGGTAACAAAGGCAATCACAAATGGTATATAGACAGTGGCTGCTCAGCGCACATGGTCAACAATAAAGATTTTATGTACAATATTCGACAATCATCAGCAAAAACAATTACAGTGGCCAATAGTGAGCCATTGTCAGTGGAATGTGTTGGAGATATAAGTATTCAAATTACACCACAAGATAAAATTGAAGTAAGAAATGTTCTTTATGTGCCTAATTTAGCAGCTAATTTACTGTCGGTGAGTAAAATTGCAAAGAACGGTTATAAGGTAGGGTTATATGTCTTAGATACACATAAGAATAATAATAATATAATATAATATTCCACGACTTTCACACAACGCCATCTAGTCCCAAACTAAGCAGAGCTTGTGGTATGAGTACTAGACAACTGGTAAACATACATATATATTTCTAAATACATACATATTATAGATAAATTACACCCAGACAAAGAACAAATGATCGTGCTCATCACACAAACATTTGTCCTGGGTGGGAATCGAACCCACGACCTTGCGCATAGCAGTCAGGGCTACTGACCACTAGACCAAGAGGCCTGAAGAATGTTGATGAAAGAGCACACTTGGTGTCCACTAAAGTAAATCCGAGTGACATTTACTTATGGCATCTTCGGATGGCTCATTTGAATGTTTCAGCTTTGAAGAAATTGCCTGATTGTGTTAAAGGAGTCTCACTTGTGCTAGATTCACAGAAAGATATACAATGCACTACTTGTTGTGAAGGAAAACAAACTAGGTTACCCTTCAGGCATCCAGGATCTAGAGCAGCTAAGCCTTTCGAAATAATATACTCAGACTTGTGCGAGCCAATGGAACATGTATCTTATGGAGGTATGAAATATTTTATTTCTTTTATCGATGATTGTACTCGAATGGTTCAGATCTATTTTCTAAAGGATAAACAAAATATTACAGAAGTTTTCAAAGATTTTAAGAAATAAGTAGAGAATTAATTGGATCATACAATCAAAATTATAAGGACTGATAATGGTAAAGAGTATTGCAACTCCAGTTTCCAAAAATATTTGTCTAGTTATGGTATTATACACCAGACCTCCATTCCTTATACCCCCAGCAGAATGGCCTTGCGGAGCGTATGAACCGCACTTTGGTGGAAAAGGCTAGGTGCATGATATTCTATGCAAATTTAGATAAACTTATTTGGGCCGAAGCTATAGCCACAGCTGCTTATTTAGCCAATAGATCTCCCACCAAAGTACTAGGCGATACTACCCCATATACAATGTGGACAGGTAAAGAATCCAAGTTGGATCATGTTAGGATATTTGGTTTAAAGGTGATGGTCTATATTCCAAAAGAAAAACGCTTAAAGTGGGACAGAAAATCATCTGAGATGTTTTTTGTTGGATACTGTGACAACACAAAAGGATATCGCATTATGGACCCATTAACTCATCAGGTCACAAAGAGCAGGGATGTCATTTTCTTTGAAGATGTTAATCACTCTACTGAATATTCAATTTCAATAAGTGCTATTGAAAATTACTTGGCTAAATCAGCAGATTGTGCTCAACCAGATCAAAATCAGAAACCAACAGACTCTACTGTTATTCAACAGTCGAGTGGATCAGTAATTGAGCCTATCTTGAAAGGTTCCGAAGGTGAAGACTCTAGTGAGTATGAAACTGATACAGGTGATCTAGATGAAAGTTACAGGCCTCCGAGATTTCTTCCACAGCAGGATCAACAGTTAAATAACATCACATTTTGACCTCGCCATAAAGACAATAAGGGATTACTTTGCCTATACACAAGTGTATCAGATCCAAACAAAGTGTCAAGGAAGCTCTATTATCGTCAAACGCTTGTGAGTGGAAAAAGGCAATGGATGAGGAATATAACTCTTTAATAGAAAATAAAACATGGCAACTAGTTGACTTACCTAGTAACAAAGGGGCATTACCTAGCAAATGGGTTTTTAAAACAAAGACTGATCAACAAGGAAATGTAAATCGATATAAAGCTAGACTTGTTATAAAAGGCTATGCACAGAAGAGAGGAGTTGACTACTAAGAAGTCTATTCACCAGTGGTAAGATATACTTCTATTCGCTATTTGTTTGCTATAGCTGCACAGCATAATTTATACAACGTGTAATTTAAAGGGTACATACCAAGTGCACGGCTTCTTTGGATGATAATAAACGATATGGCAAGGGTTTTCTAATCCTATGTGTACATGTATGGAACTTATTAGAAATTTCAATACATTGATACCAGAGACCGAATTTTTCAAATTAAGAAGAACGAAGAGAATTATCGTTTTATTGGCAAGTGACGTGGAAAGTGATGACCCTCATAGTGATGTAACACGTTTGTTATTATTGGTATTCAAGAAACATACGAAATCAATAATTTGGGGTCAGTTCTGTGAGTCACTTATTTTGAGCTGATACTTTTCATAGAGACTCCATACCAGATGTTGTCTTCAGTCCTTTTGGATAGATATGGGGTTTCCGTTACACGTTGTATATTGACCAGATGGATGCGGTTTCAGCTTTCCTACAGGGAAAAATAGAGACTCAAGCAAGCAAGCAGATTGTGGAATGCTAAGTTGAACAAAGTTTTGAAGGAAATGGGAATAGATCAGTCAAAGACAGATCCTTGTATTTACTATGATATTAATAGAAAAGTTTATATTGCTGTTTGGGTTGATGACATAATTATTTTCAGCTCTCAACAGGCAATTACTGAAGAATTAATGAAAAATCTATGTTTAAAGTTGAACTTGAAAGATCTTGGTCAAGCAAAGCAATGTGTGGGTCTAAATATAAATAGAAGTCAAAAAATAAATTAACATTAGACCAAGAAAAATATATGAATGAAATATTGTCAAGATTCAATATGGCAGAGTGCAAGCTAGCTAAAACACCTATAGAAGTCGGTTTGAAATTTAATGACAGCGATGAAGTTTTATATGACTGTCCATATCAGCATGCCATAGGTTGCTTATTATATATAGCCCAAGGAACAAGACCAGACATCACTTATGCTGTGAATGCCCCCAGTAGATATAACAAGGAACCTAAACCTGAGCACTGGGCTGCTGTGAAAAGGGCAATGAGATATTTACAGGGTACAAAGCATTACAAACTCACATATACGAATAATGGTCAAGATGAAGTCACAGGCTATTGTGATGCAGATTGGGCGAGTGACATACGTGACCGTAAATCGTACACGGGATATATTTTTATTTTGCAGGGTGGCGCAGTCTCATGGGCCTCGCGCAAGCAGCAGACCGTGGCCCTCTCTACAGCTAAAACCGAATACATGGCTATGTCAGCGGCAGCACAAGAAGCGTTGTGGCTGTAGCAATTGCAGGGAGAACTTGGCCAGCAGAGCAATCGCACACTTGTTATCTACAGTGATAATCAAAGCGCTATCAAACTCACCGTTAATGATTGTTACTTACCGAGATCTAAACATATAGACATAAGGTATCATTTTTTAAAGGAACATGTAAGCAGATTAAAATTAAAATTTTTTATGTAAAAGGTAAAGACTATGTTTCTGACATCTTAACTAAGGGCACAGTTATAGATAAGCATTTGTATTGTGTATTGAGAATGGGATTGCGTTCTGGGGCGGATCACGGAAATGGAACGCAACCTAATTAGTTTTGAATTTCACCACTTTTCCGTGGTGGCGCTTTTATTTCACTTCGGTCTATAGGAAGCCATTTTTGTGTCTTTGCATCTTGTTCTTTATTTGTCAAACCCTACAATACCATTTCTCGTGTCGAATGCTTTCCTAAGTCAGGCCGTTTCGAACATATATTATACATGTCGATATAATAGGTCCTTTAAATACATCTGCAGATGGTTTTAAGTACTGCGTCACGATTAGTGACCGATGTACACATTGGTCAGAAGCATTTCCCGTTAAAGACATAACTGCTGATACGGTCACACTCGTTTTGGTTGCCCAGTGCGCCTCAGTAGTGATCAAGGCCGTCAGTTTGAAAGTTCATTGTTTAATGAATTAATGAAATGTATGGGAATGGAAAGAATTCGAACCACACCTTACCACCCACAGAGCAATGGTGCCGTGGAAATATGGCACCGCTCCCTAAAAGTGTCATTGACAGCTAGGTTACATGGTAACTCATGGGTTGAAGAATTACCCACTGCACTTTTTGGCTTGACGGCAGCGTTAAGAAGCGACTCAGGTTTAAGTGCTGCAGAAATCACATATCAAATCAAATCAAACAATTTATTCAAATTTTTTTACAACTAGATGTATACTCAATGTCATGCTTAGCTTGGTAATTAAATACATGTGCCTGAAGTAGGTAAACCTGTGTTTCAGGCGATATGTGCCAATATTATCTTAAATATTCACCTTATAATAATACATTAATCTCTAATTGCGTGTAACGTTAAACATAAAATATAATTATAAATAAAACATAACACTGGCTATAACTATAAAACAATTAGATAACTAGATACATAATTATGAAGTCTAATAATTACATGATTATAATAAAATTCTTAATAGCTATTTTAGCACAATTAATCACTTTTCTGTATCTTCGTAGGACAAACTTTGGAGGGCAGACTTTACAGCTTTCTTACATTTATTATATTCAAGTGGATATATGTTCGAAATTGCATTTAGTCTATTGTAGAGAAGCGGTCCCAGATGCACAAAAAAATTCGATGTAAAAGCACACTTTGTGCTCGTTTTTTCCGTGCAAGCGATATCTTTCCGTCTTTTATTACAAATTTTACTATTGTAGGGAAGGGCTGCGTGCTGCTTTAGTACTGTGCTCATTATATTTGTGTAACACCAATTAGACCCATTATAAGGGCTCTCTTTCCTAAGATACAGACAGGTTATCTGCCTAGTTTAGGAAAGGGAGGCCAATGACTCATCTTATTATTTACTATATGATTTCTAAGTATAAGACAACTCTGTACTTACATTGATCTTATATGTACAAATAATTTGCACGCTTGTTGTAAGCAAAACATGTTGTACCAATTTAGAATTTTTGTATCACCTATTATACCTACCATGTTTTTAGCAAATAAATATTATTATTATATTATTTATTATTATGAATAGCTGTCGAACCGTTACTACACCACATGATTTGTAGAGGAGGTTGGTTGGAAAAAGGAAAGGACGAAAGGTTGACACCTTGAGAATTGCTCTTTGGGCTTTTTCAATGGTAAGTAGCAGTGTTTTACCCACCCCACCCCATGTAGTAATACAGTATGTTAGTATGGACTGACACATAGCAAAATAAACTTGACGAATTGTTTTAGGTTCCGTAATGTAACGCAGTTTTTTGAAAATAAATATCAGCTTGCGTATTCTCTTGTTTACAGCTTCAATATGATGTTTAAAGGAAAGATTTTCATCTAATATAATTCCCAGGTATTTCACTTTGTTTGTGATTTTAATGTTAGGACAATTACATTGGTTACTATCGGGAACACAACAATGATGAGCATATAATGTGCAGTTAGTTTGGGATGTTAGTTTGCGCATTGAGAATTTCATGAAATTTGTCTTGTCTGCATTTAGTGTTAGTAAATTATGCTGAAGCCATTTATTAACAATATTGAATCCGTGTTGTGCATGTCTATAGACTTCTATATCTGATATGGTTGTAGTTTACGTTTACCAGGTGAATTTTTCGATAAATATAACAAGGAACCTTCGGATCCTCATCTTTTAGTCCAATACATACGCGATAACATAAATACGAGTAAATTCAAACACGTATCGTTGTCATTCGAAATGTCAATTCGAAAACCAAATCGAATTCTGTATTTATTCACCCTGATCTTAAACAATGTGAATATGGTTTTATTAGGAACGATGCAGTTCGTAGACCACTTCAATCACCTTATGATGGTCCCTTCCGCGTAATTAGGAGAAGTGACAAAGGTGTTTACAGTTCAATTGCTCAATAGGCAAATAATTTATTTCAATCGATATGTTGAAACCAGCTTATATTTTGAACGAAAATAGTAGCTCAGACGTAGTCGAACCAGACACATCTAGTAAAACTGGCCCTACTGAGCGTACTTCTACAGTTCGCGACAACGCATCTAGTAGATTTATTTCTCGGACCGGACGTGTAATCAGACCATTATAACTTAAAATAACTAAATTTACTAATAAATAGTAACGCAATTGCCGAATAAACACATTAATATTTGTACCTAATCTTAGTGCTTAGTTAGAATTTTTACGATATTATGTCAGTACAACATAACCGATCGACAACAAGTATCAGTCTCTTAATTGTGTCAAAATATTTAATACACTAGTTCACAACATGGGAAAGAATCAGAGCAAAGATGTCGTCATAGCCCAAAATAATGGGCAGGTTGAAACCCAAATCAACTAGCATGGTTATATACTAATACTAGCTTGTGCCAGCGGCTTCGCCCGCGTGGGAAGTTTTTCCCGTGTAAATCCCGATCCCGTGGGAATTTCGCAAAATCCTTTCTTAGCGGATGCCTACGTCATAACATCTACCTGCATGCCAAATTTCAGCCCGATCCGTCGAGTGGTTTGGGCTGTGCGTTGATAGATCACTATGTCAGTCAGCCAATCAGTCAGTCAGTCACCTTTGAGTTATATATATATAGATTTATACTTACGTTGTTGGCAATAATCGTCATCTATGTGTTACGGAACCGTTGCCGTTCCGCTGTGAAACGCTGGCTGCGTAAGGAAATTGTAGACCTCCAGCCGCCTAAGATCGTGACTGTGTCAGGCCAGGTTCAAATTCAGCCACATTCAGTCGCCTTCCACGTCTTATGTCAACGCCGGATTGGTAAACTAGTGAACCCGCTATCGCGGTGTAGCAGGTTCGATCCCAAGGTATTACCGTAGGGCTACTGAATCAGTCATAACGTTATTTCATAATTCTTATATTATTTTTTTCTTTATTTCCAATATATACATATAAATTACATTTTTAAATATTCTCAAAAAAAAAAAACATTAAAAAATACAAAAAATAGTAGCCCACCGGTATCGGGAACAGGGTCCAAGCTACCGGCGGTCAGGGCTTCATAGAGAGAAACCTCCTGACGATACGCGCCGTGTCCAGGAGTACCGCTTTCTGAAGCAAGCCCTTGATCCAACCGTCTAACGAGAGCCTCCTGAGGTGTTGGTCGAGGCTCTTGGCTATTAAGCCATTGGCTGAGATGACTATCGGTACAATGATTGCCGAGTTCACATTCCACATGTCGACAATCTCGTGTGCCAAGTCAAGATACTTGATTTGTTATAGTTGAGATATTAAGTTAAGATATTTGTTTGTTACTTTATTTATTATTATCTTTTATTATTGTGATACTATGTCCAGTGCTGATCAAGTATTTAGTACTACTAAAAGAATTGTGTTTGTAAATTAAACATAAATGTATTATTTTCAGTTACTTTAATAATGTGTTGTTTCAATATATTTAAGTAATCTTTGTACAATCGTACTTGCGAAACAAGTTGTTTAATTCACAAAATTTACATTTTATTGTTAACACTTAACATAACCATATTGTATCTGTATTAAATGATTATAATGTTCGAATTATTCATTATGTAATTAATGTAATAAACATTATTAAATGTAATAAACAAACAGCATATAACATTTGCTAGTCTGGCATTGTATAATTGTATTTAATTCAGTAAAAATTTATTGCGACTTTAACTTTGGTTTGTTAATAACTTTATTTTATTTTATTTGTTTTTTTAAAAAGGAGGGGTTATTGTGGCGACACATTGTATTTTGCTGAGCTAGCTCCTTCAGAGCTCTCACGGCCAACCGCTCCATGAATTCAGTTGCTACCCATAGCCCATAGGCCACAGTATAGACCCGCGTATACACCGTATATAGACTTACGTCATAGACCATGTCATTGTATTAAATTAAGTGATATATAAAATACATGTTTAGCTGTTTTCAAGGTGTCTACTTATTTTATAAATTCAGAACCTTCTGACTAAGGACTAATTAACGCCTACACTAAGAACAATTAAATATCGTTAAAATCGATTCACGAGTTTGGACTGTTTCACTGCTAATTTCGCCATCATTGTTCAAAATTCGGCATAGTAAACATCTGTTGTCATTGCCACACTAGGCCTGAAAAAGTTATAGTGCTTAACACTATGAATAGATCACCAAACAGTTACCATTACCTTCTTATTGGTATGTATGTAATTTTTGACCGGCGGCGTTTGACCTCGTAAATGATAACTGGTCTTTATTTTGCAAATTGGTTATTAAATAACACTTTTACACGTATTTTTTTCGTAAACATTAACCAAATGAGGCCGGTGTTTCCTAACTGACTACCCTGAGAAGGAACACCGAAACAAACTCAGGGGTCCGTCTCTTTTAAAGTCCATACAATCTATACTGGTTTAATTATATAGGAAACTTGTAGGTTTCAGTCTGAGGCGATCTTTTGAAGAAAGATGCTCACAGATTTGAGTGGGCCTGTCCATACAGTGCAAGCATTTGTCAAATGACATATAGCTCAACTTAGAACAAGGAGCTTAACGATTTGACGAACATTACCAAAGTAAGGACGTTTGGGTAGGCTGCAAAAAGCATTCAAACTGCCAGACAATCATGTTTAACTCGAATAAAATAACCTACATAGTTCACATATTCACAATCGTTTATGAGGATTATGTAGACTGAAATGGCCTTTTGAGGAAAGAACCACACAGATTTGAGTAGACCCGTCCTGTCAGTGCAAGCCTTTGTCAGTTAGTCTGTAAGCTCAACTTTGGACTACTAAGGAGCTCAACGTCCTGACGAACAATGCCAAAGACGGGACATTTGAGTAGGTCGCGAAACTACTCAAACTGCCAGACATCGTCTTAAGAAAGAGAGAGAAAAAAAAATAGTAAATGGAAATAAATAAATAAAAAAAACCACAATCCTCGCATTTAAGTAGGTACCTAATTAAGTAAATAATTAAAACAATATTATATAAGGTTGGGGAAAAAGTCTTTTCGCATTATAGTATGTATGAACTTGTAATAAAATCTCTTTGTATCTGGCTGGATTTGGTATTATTGAAAATGTGTGATTTTCATTTATTTTTCGTACTGTCAAGATGAGTGAATCTAATGAAGAAATTTGATACATTTTAAAATTTTACTAAAAAAAAAATTTTTAGCAAAATATAGTACCGACTTCCATATCAAAACACTACAAAGCCAAAAATCACTTTAATTTCGGAAGTGGGTGTTATTGGTTTTGGATTTTCTTTTTTTTTTTCACAGCACCTTCCGAAATTAAAGTTATTTTTGGTTTTGTAGTGATTTGATATGGAAGTCAGTTCTATTTTTTGCTAAAAATTTTTTTACGCTTTTTTGTGTGTCGGTTTGTAATTTATCTAGTTACAAAAGCCATAATGTCAACAACTTATCACCTTTTACAAAATATTGCTTTTCCCGATGCATAGCCGTTAATTTTTGAGGAGTCCTCCTGGTACTTGACCATCAGCTCTACATCACCATATGTATGGTGACGAGTATAAAGTGTTTAACATCCGTACTCAAGTAATCGAATCGCAATCCACGAAATACTTATTATTGAGGAGTTTCAGTGGCCATCTGTGGTCTTCATCATCAGTGCAACTTCCCCAAATGGTACTTTTCCAAAGCAACTGCTCAAGGTACTATAAGAAATACCCAAAACGCTATAGGTGTGCATATAATATTTGAAGAGTTCCCTCGATTTCTCTAAGATCCCATCATCAGATCCTGATTTTGTAACAATGGGACCATCTAGAAAGTTTACCCATTCAAACGCAAAATGAATTTTTCAAATCGGTCCAGCCGTCTCCGAGTTATGAGGTAACATACATAAAAAGAAAAAAATGTTCAAGACTAATTGAGAACCTACTTTTTTTGAAGTCGGTTAAAGAAGGTAAAAATGCAACGAAAGCCGCGAAAAAAATTTGCGATATTTATGGACCTAGTGCAGTGTCTGTGAGAGTAGCACAAATTTGGTTTAAGCGTTTTCAATCCGGAAATTTTGATGTCAAAGATGCACGTCGCTCTGGTCGACCTATTACGGATAAAATGAATGCCATTTTTGAAAAAGTGGAGCAACATCAGTAGTTACGACGTAGCTGAAGAACTGGGAATTGACCACAAAACAGTTTTGAGGCATTTGAAAAAAACTGGGTACACAAAAAAGCTCGATATTTGGGTACCTCACGAGCTCTCTGAAAGAAACCTAATGAACCGTGTACTCATTTGTGATTCTTTATTACGACGTAATGAAACCGAACCATTTTTGAATAAGCTGATGACTGGTGATGAAAAATGGATCATGTACGACAAGAACGTGCGAAAAAGGTCGTTGTCAAAGGCCGGTCAGGCTTCACAGACTGTGGCGCAACCCGGGTTAACTCGCAACAAGGTGATGCTGTGTGTGTGGTGGGATTGGAAGGGCATTATTAATTATGAGCTGTTACCACCAGGTAGGACCATCGATTCTGAAGTCTACTGCGAACAACTGATGAGATTAAAGCAAGAAGTTGAGAGAAAGCGCCCGGAATTAATCAACAGAAGGGGTGTGGTTTTTCATCATAATAACGCTAGACCTCACACATTTTTAGCCACTCAGCAAAAATTAAGAGAGTTTGGCTGGGAGGTGTTAATGCATCCGCCGTATAGTCCTGACCTTGCACCTTCAGATTTCCACCTGTTTCGGTCTCTTCAGAATTCTTTAGGCAGTGTCAGGTTAACATCACGAGAGGACTGCCAAAACTACTTGTCGCGGTATTTTGATCAGAAGTCCCAAAATTTCTATAGCAATGGGTTCATGTCCCTACCTACAAGATGGCAAAAAGTTATTGAACAAAATGGTACCTACATACTTTAGTTAAATGTAAATAAACTATATTAAAAAAAATATGAATTTTCTTAAAAAAACGCGAAGAAACTTTTTCCCCAACCTATTACTTTACAAAGTAAATTTTCATGTCAAAATAAAATAAAAATAGAATATTATACTCACTTTAAAAGTACAAGTAATTGTGAATGTAAACAACACTAATGCTCCCTGTATATCATTGGAGCACCTCAATATAGTCCTCAATATTTTTAACATAATTTTGTATAAAAAGCTTTCTGGTAAAGCTTGCGTTTTATGACTAATTTAAATTTGATGAGGCTCAGTTCTTGCAAATGGCAGAGTAGTTTATTATAAAAACGTAGGTATGCACTGGCATTTAAAAGGACCACCTATTTTCTTGAACCTTGGTTTTGGAATGACAAATTTGTGTTAATTTCTAGTATTTACGTTATGGATATCACTGTAGTTTTAAAAGGGTTTAATATTTTTATGTGCATACAGGAGATTCTCATAAAAATACTGAGAGGGCACAGTCATTATATTACTTTTATATACATTAACTAGTATTTGCGTGTTGCGCGAGGTGCAAGCACCTCGCGTGCTTGTGAAGAAAAGAAAAAAAAAAAAAAGGTGGGTGGGATGGGGGGCGGGTTGCACAATTATTTCGACTAAAGCATTGCCCCTCTAAATGAATCTGAAAAAAAAAAGTTCCAAGTATCTTAATTTCTGAGATCCGCCTAAAGGGGGTGAGAAGGGGGGCAAGGGGGGCGACTTTGAAAAATGGGTTTTACTTTACCGAGCCTCCTCTATACGAATTCGTAAAAAAAATAAAATACGGGTCTCGTAGTTTCCGAGACACGATAGGGAGGGGGGAGAAGGGGGGGGTGAAAAGGGGAGGTTTGGCACTTTTTCCGTAGGTTTGAGAGTTACTTGTTTACGAATCTGTCAAAATATACCCACCTCTCCATCCACCATCTGGGAGAACAATTATGTCAATGAGTGAGTGAGTCAGTCAGTCAGTCAGTGGTAATCTAGATTTACATAGTATAATAAATAGTATTTGCGTGTTGCGCGAGGTGCAAGCACTTCGCGTGCTTGTGAAAAAAAAAGGGGGGGGGGGGGTGATGGGGGGGGGTTTGCACAATTATTTCGACTAAAACATTGCCCCTCTAAATGAATCTGAAAAAAAAAAATGTTCCAAGTCTCTTAATTTCCGAGATCCGCCTAAAGGGGGTGAGAAGGGGGGCAAGGGGGGCGACTTTGAAAAATGGTTTTTACTTTACCGAGCCTCCTCTATACGAATACGTAAATAAAAAAATACGGGTCTCGTAGTTTCCGAGATACGATTGGGAGGGGGCAGAAGGGGGGTGAAAAGGGGAGGTTTGGCACTTTTCCCGTAGGTTTGAGGGTTAGTTCTAGTATTTGCGTGTTGCGCGAGGTGCAAGCAGATCGCGAGCTTGTGAAAAAAAAAAAAATGGGGGTGTGGGGTGTGATGGGGGGGGTTGCACAATTATTTCGACTAAAGCATTGCCCCTATAAATGAATCTGAAAAAAAAATGTTCCAAGTCTCTTAATTTCCGAGATGCGCCTAAAGGGGGTGAGAAGGGGGGCAAGGGGGGCGACTTTGAAAAATGGTTTTTACTTTACCGAGCCTCCTCTATACGAATCCGTAAAAAACAAAAAATACGGGTCTCGTAGTTTCCGAGATACGATAGGGACGGGGAAGAAGGGGGGTGAAAAGGGGAGGTTTGGCACTTTTCCCGTAGGTTTGAGAGTTACTTGTTTACGAATCTGTCAAAATATACCCACCTCTCCATCCACCATCTGGGAGAACAATTATGTCAATGAGTCAGTCAGTCAGTGAGTGAGTGAGTGGTAATCTAGCTTTATATAATATAACTAGTATTTTGTATATTGACCAGATGGATGCGGTTTCAGCTTTCCTACAGGGAAAAATAGAGACTCAAGCAAGCAAGCAGATTGTGGAATGCTAAGTTGAACAAAGTTTTGAAGGAAATGGGAATAGATCAGTCAAAGACAGATCCTTGTATTTACTATGATATTAATAGAAAAGTTTATATTGCTGTTTGGGTTGATGACATAATTATTTTCAGCTCTCAACAGGCAATTACTGAAGAATTAATGAAAAATCTATGTTTAAAGTTGAACTTGAAAGATCTTGGTCAAGCAAAGCAATGTGTGGGTCTAAATATAAATAGAAGTCGGTTTGAAATTTAATGACAGCGATGAAGTTTTATATGACTGTCCATATCAGCATGCCATAGGTTGCTTATTATATATAGCCCAAGGAACAAGACCAGACATCACTTATGCTGTGAATGCCCCCAGTAGATATAACAAGGAACCTAAACCTGAGCACTGGGCTGCTGTGAAAAGGGCAATGAGATATTTACAGGGTACAAAGCATTACAAACTCACATATACGAATAATGGTCAAGATGAAGTCACAGGCTATTGTGATGCAGATTGGGCGAGTGACATACGTGACCGTAAATCGTACACGGGATATATTTTTATTTTGCAGGGTGGCGCAGTCTCATGGGCCTCGCGCAAGCAGCAGACCGTGGCCCTCTCTACAGCTAAAACCGAATACATGGCTATGTCGGCGGCAGCACAAGAAGCGTTGTGGCTGTAGCAATTGCAGGGAGAACTTGGCCAGCAGAGCAATCGCACACTTGTTATCTACAGTGATAATCAAAGCGCTATCAAACTCACCGTTAATGATTGTTACTTACCGAGATCTAAACATATAGACATAAGGTATCATTTTTTAAAGGAACATGTAAGCAGATTAAAATTAAATTTTTTTATGTAAAAGGTAAAGACTATGTTTCTGACATCTTAACTAAGGGCACAGTTATAGATAAGCATTTGTATTGTGTATTGAGAATGGGATTGCGTTCTGGGGCGGATCACGGAAATGGAACGCAACCTAATTAGTTTTGAATTTCACCACTTTTCCGTGGTGGCGCTTTTATTTCACTTCGGTCTATAGGAAGCCATTTTTGTGTCTTTGCATCTTGTTCTTTATTTGTCAAACCCTACAATACCATTTCTCGTGTCGAATGCTTTCCTAAGTCAGGCCGTTTCGAACATATATTATACATGTCGATATAATAGGTCCTTTAAATACATCTGCAGATGGTTTTAAGTACTGCGTCACGATTAGTGACCGATGTACACATTGGTCAGAAGCATTTCCCGTTAAAGACATAACTGCTGATACGGTCACACTCGTTTTGGTTGCCCAGTGCGCCTCAGTAGTGATCAAGGCCGTCAGTTTGAAAGTTCATTGTTTAATGAATTAATGAAATGTATGGGAATGGAAAGAATTCGAACCACACCTTACCACCCACAGAGCAATGGTGCCGTGGAAATATGGCACCGCTCCCTAAAAGTGTCATTGACAGCTAGGTTACATGGTAACTCATGGGTTGAAGAATTACCCACTGCACTTTTTGGCTTGACGGCAGCGTTAAGAAGCGACTCAGGTTTAAGTGCTGCAGAAATCACATATCAAATCAAATCAAACAATTTATTCAAATTTTTTTACAACTAGATGTATACTCAATGTCATGCTTAGCTTGGTAATTAAATACATGTGCCTGAAGTAGGTAAACCTGTGTTTCAGGCGATATGTGCCAATATTATCTTAAATATTCACCTTATAATAATACATTAATCTCTAATTGCGTGTAACGTTAAACATAAAATATAATTATAAATAAAACATAACACTGGCTATAACTATAAAACAATTAGATAACTAGATACATAATTATGAAGTCTAATAATTACATGATTATAATAAAATTCTTAATAGCTATTTTAGCACAATTAATCACTTTTCTGTATCTTCGTAGGACAAACTTTGGAGGGCAGACTTTACAGCTTTCTTACATTTATTATATTCAAGTGGATATATGTTCGAAATTGCATTTAGTCTATTGTAGAGAAGCGGTCCCAGATGCACAAAAAAATTCGATGTAAAAGCACACTTTGTGCTCGTTTTTTCCGTGCAAGCGATATCTTTCCGTCTTTTATTACAAATTTTACTATTGTAGGGAAGGGCTGCGTGCTGCTTTAGTACTGTGCTCATTATATTTGTGTAACACCAATTAGACCCATTATAAGGGCTCTCTTTCCTAAGATACAGACAGGTTATCTGCCTAGTTTAGGAAAGGGAGGCCAATGACTCATCTTATTATTTACTATATGATTTCTAAGTATAAGACAACTCTGTACTTACATTGATCTTATATGTACAAATAATTTGCACGCTTGTTATAAGCAAAACATGTTGTACCAATTTAGAATTTTTGTATCACCTATTATACCTACCATGTTTTTAGCAAATAAATATTATTATTATATTATTTATTATTATGAATAGCTGTCGAACCGTTACTACACCACATGATTTGTAGAGGAGGTTGGTTGGAAAAAGGAAAGGACGAAAGGTTGACACCTTGAGAATTGCTCTTTGGGCTTTTTCAATGGTAAGTAGCAGTGTTTTACCCACCCCACCCCATGTAGTAATACAGTATGTTAGTATGGACTGACACATAGCAAAATAAACTTGACGAATTGTTTTAGGTTCCGTAATGTAACGCAGTTTTTTGAAAATAAATATCAGCTTGCGTATTCTCTTGTTTACAGCTTCAATATGATGTTTAAAGGAAAGATTTTCATCTAATATAATTCCCAGGTATTTCACTTTGTTTGTGATTTTAATGTTAGGACAATTACATTGGTTACTATCGGGAACACAACAATGATGAGCATATAATGTGCAGTTAGTTTGGGATGTTAGTTTGCGCATTGAGAATTTCATGAAATTTGTCTTGTCTGCATTTAGTGTTAGTAAATTATGCTGAAGCCATTTATTAACAATATTGAATCCGTGTTGTGCATGTCTATAGACTTCTATATCTGATATGGTTGTAGTTTACGTTTACCAGGTGAATTTTTCGATAAATATAACAAGGAACCTTCGGATCCTCATCTTTTAGTCCAATACATACGCGATAACATAAATACGAGTAAATTCAAACACGTATCGTTGTCATTCGAAATGTCAATTCGAAAACCAAATCGAATTCTGTATTTATTCACCCTGATCTTAAACAATGTGAATATGGTTTTATTAGGAACGATGCAGTTCGTAGACCACTTCAATCACCTTATGATGGTCCCTTCCGCGTAATTAGGAGAAGTGACAAAGGTGTTTACAGTTCAATTGCTCAATAGGCAAATAATTTATTTCAATCGATATGTTGAAACCAGCTTATATTTTGAACGAAAATAGTAGCTCAGACGTAGTCGAACCAGACACATCTAGTAAAACTGGCCCTACTGAGCGTACTTCTACAGTTCGCGACAACGCATCTAGTAGATTTATTTCTCGGACCGGACGTGTAATCAGACCATTATAACTTAAAATAACTAAATTTACTAATAAATAGTAACGCAATTGCCGAATAAACACATTAATATTTGTACCTAATCTTAGTGCTTAGTTAGAATTTTTACGATATTATGTCAGTACAACATAACCGATCGACAACAAGTATCAGTCTCTTAATTGTGTCAAAATATTTAATACACTAGTTCACAACATGGGAAAGAATCAGAGCAAAGATGTCGTCATAGCCCAAAATAATGGGCAGGTTGAAACCCAAATCAACTAGCATGGTTATATACTAATACTAGCTTGTGCCAGCGGCTTCGCCCGCGTGGGAAGTTTTTCCCGTGTAAATCCCGATCCCGTGGGAATTTCGCAAAATCCTTTCTTAGCGGATGCCTACGTCATAACATCTACCTGCATGCCAAATTTCAGCCCGATCCGTCGAGTGGTTTGGGCTGTGCGTTGATAGATCACTATGTCAGTCAGCCAATCAGTCAGTCAGTCACCTTTGAGTTATATATATATAGATTTATACTTACGTTGTTGGCAATAATCGTCATCTATGTGTTACGGAACCGTTGCCGTTCCGCTGTGAAACGCTGGCTGCGTAAGGAAATTGTAGACCTCCAGCCGCCTAAGATCGTGACTGTGTCAGGCCAGGTTCAAATTCAGCCACATTCAGTCGCCTTCCACGTCTTATGTCAACGCCGGATTGGTAAACTAGTGAACCCGCTATCGCGGTGTAGCAGGTTCGATCCCAAGGTATTACCGTAGGGCTACTGAATCAGTCATAACGTTATTTCATAATTCTTATATTATTTTTTTCTTTATTTCCAATATATACATATAAATTACATTTTTAAATATTCTCAAAAAAAAAAAAAACATTAAAAAATACAAAAAATAGTAGCCCACCGGTATCGGGAACAGGGTCCAAGCTACCGGCGGTCAGGGCTTCATAGAGAGAAACCTCCTGACGATACGCGCCGTGTCCAGGAGTACCGCTTTCTGAAGCAAGCCTTTGATCCAACCGTCTAACGAGAGCCTCCTGAGGTGTTGGTCGAGGCTCTTGGCTATTAAGCCATTGGCTGAGATGACTATCGGTACAATGATTGCCGAGTTCACATTCCACATGTCGACAATCTCGTGTGCCAAGTCAAGATACTTGATTTGTTATAGTTGAGATATTAAGTTAAGATATTTGTTTGTTACTTTATTTATTATTATCTTTTATTATTGTGATACTATGTCCAGTGCTGATCAAGTATTTAGTACTACTAAAAGAATTGTGTTTGTAAATTAAACATAAATGTATTATTTTCAGTTACTTTAATAATGTGTTGTTTCAATATATTTAAGTAATCTTTGTACAATCGTACTTGCGAAACAAGTTGTTTAATTCACAAAATTTACATTTTATTGTTAACACTTAACATAACCATATTGTATCTGTATTAAATGATTATAATGTTCGAATTATTCATTATGTAATTAATGTAATAAACATTATTAAATGTAATAAACAAACAGCATATAACATTTGCTAGTCTGGCATTGTATAATTGTATTTAATTCAGTAAAAATTTATTGCGACTTTAACTTTGGTTTGTTAATAACTTTATTTTATTTTATTTGTTTTTTTAAAAAGGAGGGGTTATTGTGGCGACACATTGTATTTTGCTGAGCTAGCTCCTTCAGAGCTCTCACGGCCAACCGCTCCATGAATTCAGTTGCTACCCATAGCCCATAGGCCACAGTATAGACCCGCGTATACACCGTATATAGACTTACGTCATAGACCATGTCATTGTATTAAATTAAGTGATATATAAAATACATGTTTAGCTGTTTTCAAGGTGTCTACTTATTTTATAAATTCAGAACCTTCTGACTAAGGACTAATTAACGCCTACACTAAGAACAATTAAATATCGTTAAAATCGATTCACGAGTTTGGACTGTTTCACTGCTAATGTCGCCATCATTGTTCAAAATTCGGCATAGTAAACATCTGTTGTCATTGCCACACTAGGCCTGAAAAAGTTATAGTGCTTAACACTATGAATAGATCACCAAACAGTTACCATTACCTTCTTATTGGTATGTATGTAATTTTTGACCGGCGGCGTTTGACCTCGTAAATGATAACTGGTCTTTATTTTGCAAATTGGTTATTAAATAACACTTTTACACGTATTTTTTTCGTAAATATTAACCAAATGAGGCCGGTGTTTCCTAACTGACTACCCTGAGAAGGAACACCGAAACAAACTCAGGGGTCCGTCTCTTTTAAAGTCCATACAATCTATACTGGTTTAATTATATAGGAAACTTGTAGGTTTCAGTCTGAGGCGATCTTTTGAAGAAAGATGCTCACAGATTTGAGTGGGCCTGTCCATACAGTGCAAGCATTTGTCAAATGACATATAGCTCAACTTAGAACAAGGAGCTTAACGATTTGACGAACATTACCAAAGTAAGGACGTTTGGGTAGGCTGCAAAAAGCATTCAAACTGCCAGACAATCATGTTTAACTCGAATAAAATAACCTACATAGTTCACATATTCACAATCGTTTATGAGGATTATGTAGACTGAAATGGCCTTTTGAGGAAAGAACCACACAGATTTGAGTAGACCCGTCCTGTCAGTGCAAGCCTTTGTCAGTTAGTCTGTAAGCTCAACTTTGGACTACTAAGGAGCTCAACGTCCTGACGAACAATGCCAAAGACGGGACATTTGAGTAGGTCGCGAAACTACTCAAACTGCCAGACATCGTCTTAAGAAAGAGAGAGAAAAAAAAATAGTAAATGGAAATAAATAAATAAAAAAAACCACAATCCTCGCATTTAAGTAGGTACCTAATTAAGTAAATAATTAAAACAATATT
This sequence comes from Tholera decimalis, assembly GCA_943138885.2. Taxonomy (NCBI): domain Eukaryota; kingdom Metazoa; phylum Arthropoda; class Insecta; order Lepidoptera; family Noctuidae; genus Tholera; species Tholera decimalis. The sequence goes on from CALPBR020000022.1 coordinate 40,371, forward strand.
ATATAAGGTTGGGGAAAAAGTCTTTTCGCATTATAGTATGTATGAACTTGTAATAAAATCTCTTTGTATCTGGCTGGATTTGGTATTATTGAAAATGTGTGATTTTCATTTATTTTTCGTACTGTCAAGATGAGTGAATCTAATGAAGAAATTTGATACATTTTAAAATTTTACTAAAAAAAAAATTTTTAGCAAAATATAGTACCGACTTCCATATCAAAACACTACAAAGCCAAAAATCACTTTAATTTCGGAAGTGGGTGTTATTGGTTTTGGATTTTCTTTTTTTTTTTCACAGCACCTTCCGAAATTAAAGTTATTTTTGGTTTTGTAGTGATTTGATATGGAAGTCAGTTCTATTTTTTGCTAAAAATTTTTTTACGCTTTTTTGTGTGTCGGTTTGTAATTTATCTAGTTACAAAAGCCATAATGTCAACAACTTATCACCTTTTACAAAATATTGCTTTTCCCGATGCATAGCCGTTAATTTTTGAGGAGTCCTCCTGGTACTTGACCATCAGCTCTACATCACCATATGTATGGTGACGAGTATAAAGTGTTTAACATCCGTACTCAAGTAATCGAATCGCAATCCACGAAATACTTATTATTGAGGAGTTTCAGTGGCCATCTGTGGTCTTCATCATCAGTGCAACTTCCCCAAATGGTACTTTTCCAAAGCAACTGCTCAAGGTACTATAAGAAATACCCAAAACGCTATAGGTGTGCATATAATATTTGAAGAGTTCCCTCGATTTCTCTAAGATCCCATCATCAAATCCTGATTTTGTAACAATGGGACCATCTAGAAAGTTTACCCATTCAAACGCAAAATGAATTTTTCAAATCGGTCCAGCCGTCTCCGAGTTATGAGGTAACATACATAAAAAGAAAAAAATGTTCAAGACTAATTGAGAACCTACTTTTTTTGAAGTCGGTTAAAGAAGGTAAAAATGCAACGAAAGCCGCGAAAAAAATTTGCGATATTTATGGACCTAGTGCAGTGTCTGTGAGAGTAGCACAAATTTGGTTTAAGCATTTTCAATCCGGAAATTTTGATGTCAAAGATGCACGTCGCTCTGGTCGACCTATTACGGATAAAATGAATGCCATTTTTGAAAAAGTGGAGCAACATCAGTAGTTACGACGTAGCTGAAGAACTGGGAATTGACCACAAAACAGTTTTGAGGCATTTGAAAAAAACTGGGTACACAAAAAAGCTCGATATTTGGGTACCTCACGAGCTCTCTGAAAGAAACCTAATGAACCGTGTACTCATTTGTGATTCTTTATTACGACGTAATGAAACCGAACCATTTTTGAATAAGCTGATGACTGGTGATGAAAAGTGGATCATGTACGACAAGAACGTGCGAAAAAGGTCGTTGTCAAAGGCCGGTCAGGCTTCACAGACTGTGGCGCAACCCGGGTTAACTCGCAACAAGGTGATGCTGTGTGTGTGGTGGGATTGGAAGGGCATTATTAATTATGAGCTGTTACCACCAGGTAGGACCATCGATTCTGAAGTCTACTGCGAACAACTGATGAGATTAAAGCAAGAAGTTGAGAGAAAGCGCCCGGAATTAATCAACAGAAGGGGTGTGGTTTTTCATCATAATAACGCTAGACCTCACACATTTTTAGCCACTCAGCAAAAATTAAGAGAGTTTGGCTGGGAGGTGTTAATGCATCCGCCGTATAGTCCTGACCTTGCACCTTCAGATTTCCACCTGTTTCGGTCTCTTCAGAATTCTTTAGGCAGTGTCAGGTTAACATCACGAGAGGACTGCCAAAACTACTTGTCGCGGTATTTTGATCAGAAGTCCCAAAATTTCTATAGCAATGGGTTCATGTCCCTACCTACAAGATGGCAAAAAGTTATCGAACAAAATGGTACCTACATACTTTAGTTAAATGTAAATAAACTATATTAAAAAAAATATGAATTTTCTTAAAAAAACGCGAAGAAACTTTTTCCCCAACCTATTACTTTACAAAGTAAATTTTCATGTCAAAATAAAATAAAAATAGAATATTATACTCACTTTAAAAGTACAAGTAATTGTGAATGTAAACAACACTAATGCTCCCTGTATATCATTGGAGCACCTCAATATAGTCCTCAATATTTTTAACATAATTTTGTATAAAAAGCTTTCTGGTAAAGCTTGCGTTTTATGACTAATTTAAATTTGATGAGGCTCAGTTCTTGCAAATGGCAGAGTAGTTTATTATAAAAACGTAGGTATGCACTGGCATTTAAAAGGACCACCTATTTTCTTGAACCTTGGTTTTGGAATGACAAATTTGTGTTAATTTCTAGTATTTACGTTATGGATATCACTGTAGTTTTAAAAGGGTTTAATATTTTTATGTGCATACAGGAGATTCTCATAAAAATACTGAGAGGGCACAGTCATTATATTATTTTTATATACATTAACTAGTATTTGCGTGTTGCGCGAGGTGCAAGCACCTCGCGTGCTTGTGAAGAAAAGAAAAAAAAAAAAAAGATGGGTGGGATGGGGGGCGGGTTGCACAATAATTTCGACTAAAGCATTGCCCCTCTAAATGAATCTGAAAAAAAAAAAGTTCCAAGTATCTAAATTTCTGAGATCCGCCTAAAGGGGGTGAGAAGGGGGGCAAGGGGGGCGACTTTGAAAAATGGGTTTTACTTTACCGAGCCTCCTCTATACGAATTCGTAAAAAAAATAAAATACGGGTCTCGTAGTTTCCGAGACACGATAGGGAGGGGGGAGAAGGGGGGGTGAAAAGGGGAGGTTTGGCACTTTTCCCGTAGGTTTGAGAGTTACTTGTTTACGAATCTGTCAAAATATACCCACCTCTCCATCCACCATCTGGGAGAACAATTATGTCAATGAGTGAGTGAGCCAGTCAGTCAGTCAGTGGTAATCTAGATTTACATAGTATAATAAATAGTATTTGCGTGTTGCGCGAGGTGCAAGCACCTCGCGTGCTTGTGAAAAAAAAAAAGGGGGGGGGGGTGATGGGGGGGGGTTTGCACAATTATTTCGACTAAAACATTGCCCCTCTAAATGAATCTGAAAAAAAAAAATGTTCCAAGTCTCTTAATTTCCGAGATCCGCCTAAAGGGGGTGAGAAGGGGGGCAAGGGGGGCGACTTTGAAAAATGGTTTTTACTTTACCGAGCCTCCTCTATACGAATACGTAAATAAAAAAATACGGGTCTCGTAGTTTCCGAGATACGATTGGGAGGGGGCAGAAGGGGGGTGAAAAGGGGAGGTTTGGCACTTTTCCCGTAGGTTTGAGGGTTAGTTCTAGTATTTGCGTGTTGCGCGAGGTGCAAGCAGATCGCGAGCTTGTGAAAAAAAAAAAAAATGGGGGCGTGGGGTGTGATGGGGGGGGTTGCACAATTATTTCGACTAAAGCATTGCCCCTATAAATGAATCTGAAAAAAAAAAATGTTCCAAGTCTCTTAATTTCCGAGATGCGCCTAAAGGGGGTGAGAAGAGGGGCAAGGGGGGCGACTTTGAAAAATGGTTTTTACTTTACCGAGCCTCCTCTATACGAATCCGTAAAAAACAAAAAATACGGGTCTCGTAGTTTCCGAGATACGATAGGGACGGGGAAGAAGGGGGGTGAAAAGGGGAGGTTTGGCACTTTTCCCGTAGGTTTGAGAGTTACTTGTTTACGAATCTGTCAAAATATACCCACCTCTCCATCCACCATCTGGGAGAACAATTATGTCAATGAGTCAGTCAGTCAGTGAGTGAGTGAGTGGTAATCTAGCTTTATATAATATAACTAGTATTTGCGTGTTGCGCGAGGTGCAAGCACCTCGCGTGCTTGTGAAAAAACAAAAAAAAAAAAAAAGGGGTGTGGGGGTGATGGGGGGAGATGGGGGGGGTTTAGTATTTGCGTGTTGCGCGAGGTGCAAGCACCTCGCGTGCTTGTGAAAATAAAAACAAGATAATGGGGTGGGGCTGATGGGGGGAGATGGGGGGGTTTAGTATTTGCGTGTTGCGCGAGGTGCAAGCACCTCGCGTGCTTGTGGTGTGAATCTGAAAAATAAAAAAGGGGGGGGGGAGATGGGGGTTTTACATAATTAGTTTGATTAAAGCATTGCCCCTCTAAATGAATCGGAAAAAAGAAAATGTTCCAAGTCTCTTATTTTCTGAGATCCGCCTAAAGGGGGTGAGAAGGGGGGCAAGGGCGGCGAATTTGAAAAATGGTTTTTACTTTACCGAGCATCCTCTATACGAATCGAAAAAAAAAAATACGGGTCTCGTAGTTTTCGAGATACGATAAGGAGGGGGGAGAAGGGGGGTGAAAAGGGGAGGTTTGGCACTTTTCCCGTAGGTTTGAGAGTTAGTTGTTTACGAATCTGTCAAAATATACCCACTGTTCGGTCCGACGTGAAACAGAACGCACCTTTTGGCCGGCAACATTAATTATCTGTGGACTTGACATAACCTCTCTCACTTGACAGATTGACTTTGCTTGTTGGAAAAATGTCCGCACGTTTGGGACTTTGATTTGATTGTAATTGGTAAAATATTGTTGAATTCGCCCGTTGAGACCGATAATTGGGTCGCGAATTATTTGTTGGTTGAAGTGTATTCCCCATTTGTTGAAAACCCCGGGATATTGTTGAATTATACGCCGCCTTGTCGTCGGTCGGCCGGCACGCGGAATTTGTTGTAAATCGTATTGGATCTCACGAGATATGAACAGATTAATTGTGTTCAGTGATTGATTGAACCTTGTAATCTCGGATTAACAAGAATCCAGTGATATTTCTCGGAACACATCGCCTTATTGTCTACCACGCGTAGCGCGCGCTTGCTGGAAACGAGTTGGGTGTGATGCTGGTCAGGACGGCGCCATCTGAAGATCGACGCCTTGGGACCGTCCTAGAACCCGTAACTTACATCACACGTTACAATTACTCACCTCATATCACATACAAACCACACTTGGAGCGTGACCTTGGAAGGTCGAACTTGGCGTCCCCAGCACTCAGGTTAGTGGTACATTTTGTTTATTGAAATAAGGCCTAAGAGCCTACCACAACGTAGGGCTCCGCGTAATCGCGGACAGTTCGACATACCAGTTACCGTTGGCTGGGCTTGGGGTCGAACATTTTGGTATGCAGAGCGTGGTTTTAATTTAAAATTGGTAGCAGAAGCGCGGCTCTTATAATATAAGATCCACTGGTTTAATTGGAAGTTTTGAATATTGTTGAAAACTTAAAACTTGAGTTTAATTACTTAACATAACTTGTAACTTAATAAGTTTTGAATATATTACCATGTCATCCGGGCTATCTATTTGAAGTTGTATTTGTAATTTGTATTGTAGCCTCTTTCATTGCATTGACAGGTAGGATTTATTTGTGAAATTAGGAATTATTGGTATAATTTGGTATAATTGGTACATAATTTGGTACATAAGTTGGTATATTGTTGTAAAAGTTGTTTGGTATTTGTTGCAATTAATAATTGAATGTCATTGATCTGAATTTGAAAGGTTATCTAAATAATAATTACACATAGTCTAACATAACAAGACTTGAATGGTGTGGATTGACTTATTGCATTTATTTGTATTTATTGGATTTTGTTAGAGATTGTCCGGCTCAATATTATACAGACAATTGTTGTGCTTATTGATGTTTATTTGAGGTTGATCCAGCATTGTATTATACATTGAATTGTTATTTATTTGTAACTAGCCATCTGTACCAAGCTAGATTCATACTTGGAATAAGTACAGGGTCGCATTTGGACTTGAAATAATTGAATTTGAATTTTTATTTTGTTGAAACTATTTGGTCGGCTAACAAGTCATTGCTGTTTGTTTAATATTTGATTGTTAGTTGTTGATTGTTGTTTGCATTAATATTTGATTGAATAATTGAATTTGAATTTTTATTTTGTTGAAACTATTTGGTCGGCTAACAAGTCATTGCTGTTTGTTTAATATTTGATTGTTGGTTGTTGATTGTTGTTTTGTATTAATATTTGATTGTTGCAATGGCCTCATTAAGGGCAGTGCCCCGCCCCCCGTTTGGCTGGCGCCCGGAGTCCTCGGGCTAGGGGGCCTGTTGATGATCGCCCCGCCCCCCGTTTTGCTGGCGCCCGGAGTCCTCGGGCTAGGGGGCCTGTTGATGATCGCCCCGCCCCCCGTTTGGCTGGCGCCCGGAGTCCTCGGGCTAGGGGGCCTGTTGATGTTCGCCCCGCCCCCCGTTTTGATGGTGCCCGGAGTCCTCATCATTGTGACTTTTGTAAGGCAACGGGGCATGTCATGGCGCGTTGCCCGGATTTTTTGAATTTGCACGTAAGTTCCCGCCGCCGCATTGTCAACGCACGCCGTTTGTGCTTTTCGTGCTTGGGGGCCCACTTCCATCGGGACTGCCCCGACCCCCGCCCGTGTAGAATTTGTGAAGGGTCCCACTTGGAGATTTTGTGCGCCAACGCGAACCGCTCCAGCAGACCAGCTTCTGAGGGGGGTTCGCGCATGGGGGGGTACCCCGGAGACGAGCACCGGGCTGAGACCCGCGATTCTGTACGCCGCACTCCACCCCCCGCGCAAGTTGAACGGGAGCCCCACGAGCGCCATTTGGTCTTCCCTCGTCAGGGAGAACGCGCATTGACTGCTAGGCAGCAGTGGCCGGGTCGGCGCCGCTGCCTTTCCCCTCCGTTGGCGGAACGTCCCCGGCTGGAGTCGCGCCCTCCGCCATTCGGGCATCCGGTGGGATATGCCCCTCCAGTGATGGCGAGCGGCTTGGGACACCGCGCGGACGAATGGTTTGATTGTTGGCCTCGTCGTGAACGAAGGCAGCCTGGAAGCGGCGATCGGTCGCCGCCCAGACATCACTAAGAGATTGACGCCTGCCCCGCTAAAGGAACCCCCCGATCAAGACGGTTTTGTTGCCAACGGCCTCGGTCACGGTCTGGGGACCCTTGGGTGACTCGTTTGTGGTCTGTGCCATTTTGGAAACGGGAGTCCGGGGTTGCCTTTTGTCTTCTTGGTTAGCGGGACAGGTTGGCCTGAAGGTGAACGACCTTTCAGGCAAGATTTGGGGAATGGGCGAACCGGCTGACACCACTGTTGAGGGAAGGACCTGGTTTGAGGTCACCCTTGTGAGTTGTCCTTACCCTAAAATTGGTGCTCCTGCCCTTGTTGTAACTGAACTTGGTACAATTGTTGGTGACTGATCGTCACACTAAGAACTCGCATGCCGGTTGCAATGCGCTGTTGGCCATTCTGCAGCGAGAATTTTGGATTTTGTCGGCTGATCGCGTCAATGAGGCGAGGCCCTTTGCTGGCGTCGTAACGGATTTTGTTGGTCCCCCTTTGTTGAAGACGTCCACCCTTCGTAATAGCAAGATTGTTGGGGCTTATTTGTGTGTTTGTCTGCCTGTCAACCAAGGCAGTACATTTGGAGCTGGTAACCTCCCTCTCGACAGAGGCCTTTTGAGGCGACTTGGGAAAGATTTGTGTCTCGCCGTGGGTTACCTTCGTTGATTAGGTCTGATTGCGGTACGAATTACAAGGGTACAAGTAACTATTTGAAGGAGCTATACGCCTTCCTTAATGAGAGCCAGGTTGATATTGGTAATAGTTTGGCCCGCCGAGGGGTCACTTGGTTGTTTGACCCGCCAGCCTGCCCCCCATTGGGGGGGTATTTTTGGGGCCGCGGTGAAAGCGGCAAAGGGACGCTGGCGGAGATTGTTGGGAGACACCGTTCTCACCTTAGAGGAACTAGCTACGGTATTTGGCCGCATTGAAGCTGTGTTGAATTTGCAACCTTGTCAAGACTTCCAATTGATTAGCGGACGGGTAGGCCCGTCCGGGGGGGGTAGATGTTCGGTCCGACGTGAAACAGAACGCACCTTTTGGCCGGCAACATTAATTATCTGTGGACTTGACATAACCTCTCTCACTTGACAGATTGACTTTGCTTGTTGGAAAAATGTCCGCACGTTTGGGACTTTGATTTGATTGTAATTGGTAAAATATTGTTGAATTCGCCCGTTGAGACCGATAATTGGGTCGCGAATTATTTGTTGGTTGAAGTGTATTCCCCATTTGTTGAAAACCCCGGGATATTGTTGAATTATACGCCGCCTTGTCGTCGGTCGGCCGGCACGCGGAATTTGTTGTAAATCGTATTGGATCTCACGAGATATGAACAGATTAATTGTGTTCAGTGATTGATTGAACCTTGTAATCTCGGATTAACAAGAATCCAGTGATATTTCTCGGAACACATCGCCTTATTGTCTACCACGCGTAGCGCGCGCTTGCTGGAAACGAGTTGGGTGTGATGCTGGTCAGGACGGCGCCATCTGAAGATCGACGCCTTGGGACCGTCCTAGAACCCGTAATTTACATCACACGTTACAATTACTCACCTCATATCACATACAAACCACACTTGGAGCGTGACCTTGGAAGGTCGAACTTGGCGTCCCCAGCACTCAGGTTAGTGGTACATTTTGTTTATTGAAATAAGGCCTAAGAGCCTACCACAACGTAGGGCTCCGCGTAATCGCGGACAGTTCGACATACCAGTTACCGTTGGCTGGGCTTGGGGTCGAACACCCACCTTCCCATCCACCATCTGGGAGAACAATTATGTCAATGAGTCAGTCAGTCAGTCAGTGGTAATTTAGCTTTATATAGTATAATATATAGTATAACTAGTATTTGCGTGTTGCGCGAGGTGCAAGCACCTCGCGGGCTTGTGAAAAATTGCCCCTCAAAATGAATCTGAAAAAAGAAAATGTTCCAAGTCTCTTCATTTCCGAGATCCGCCTAAAGGGGGTGAGAAGGGGGGCAAGGGGGGCGACTTTGAAAAATGGTTTTTGCTTTACCGAGCCTCCTCTATACGAATACGTAAATAAAAAAATACGGGTCTCGTAGTTTCCGAGATACGATTGGGAGGGGGGAGAAGGGGGGTGAAAAGGGGAGGTTTGGCACTTGTCCCGTAGGGTTGAGGTTTAGTTCTAGTATTTGCGTGTTGCGCGAGGTGCAAGCAGCTCGCGAGATTGTGAAAAAAAAAAATGGGGGCGTGGGGTGTGATGGGGGTGGTTGCACAATTATTTCGACTATAGCATTGCCCCTATAAATGAATCTGAAAAAAAAAATGTTCCAAGTCTCTTAATTTCCGAGATGCGCCTAAAGGGGGTGAGAAGGGGGCAAGGGGGGCGACTTTGAAAAATGGTTTTTACTTTACCGAGCCTCCTCTATACGAAACCGTAAAAAACAAAAAATACGGGTCTCATAGTTTCCGAGATACGATAGGGACGGAGAAGAAGAAGGGTGAAAAGGGGAGGTTTGGCACTTTTCCCGTAGGTTTGAGAGTTACTTGTTTACGAATCTGTCAAAATATACCCACCTCTCCATCCACCATCTGGGAGAACAATTATGTCAATGAGTCAGTCAGTCAGTGAGTGAGTGAGTGGTAATCTAGCTTTATATAATATAACTAGTATTTGCGTGTTGCGCGAGGTGCAAGCACCTCGCGTGCTTGTGAAGAAACAAAAAAAAAAAAAAAAGGGGGGTGGGGGTGATGGGGGGAGATGGGGGGGGTTTAGTATTTGCGTGTTGCGCGAGGTGCAAGCACCTCGCGTGCTTGTGGTGTGAATCTGAAAAATAAAAAAAGGGGGGGGGAGATGGGGGTTTTACATAATTAGTTTGATTAAAGCATTGCCCCTCTAAATGAATCGGAAAAAAGAAAATGTTCCAAGTCTCTTATTTTCTGAGATCCGCCTAAAGGGGGTGAGAAGGGGGGCAAGGGCGGCGAATTTGAAAAATGGTTTTTACTTTACCGAGCATCCTCTATACGAATCGAAAAAAAAAAAATACGGGTCTCGTAGTTTTCGAGATTCGATAAGGAGGGGGGAGAAGGGGGGTGAAAAGGGGAGGTTTGGCACTTTTCCCGTAGGTTTGAGAGTTAGTTGTTTACGAATCTGTCAAAATATACCCACCTTCCCATCCACCATCTGGGAGAACAATTATGTCAATGAGTCAGTCAGTCAGTCAGTGGTAATTTAGCTTTATATAGTATAAAAACTAGTATTGGCGTGTTGCGCGAGGTGCAAGCACCTCGCGGGCTTGTGAAAAATTGCCCCTCAAAATGAATCTGAAAAAAGAAAATGTTCCAAGTCTCTTAATTTCCGAGATCCGCCTAAAGGGGGTAAGAAGGGGGGCAAGGGGGGCGACTTTGAAAAATGGTTTTTACTTTACCGAGCCTCCTCTATACGAATACGTAAATAAAAAAATACGGGTCTCGTAGTTTCCGAGATACGATTGGGAGGGGGGAGAAGGGGGGTGAAAAGGGGAGGTTTGGCACTTGTCTCGTAGGGTTGAGGGTTAGTTCTAGTATTTGCGTGTTGCGCGAGGTGCAAGCAGCTCGCGAGCTTGTGAAAAAAAAAAAAATGGGGGCGTGGGGTGTGATGGGGGTGGTTGCACAATTATTTCGACTATAGCATTGCCCCTATAAATGAATCTGAAAAAAAAAATGTTCCAAGTCTCTTAATTTCCGAGATGCGCCTAAAGGGGGTGAGAAGGGGGCAAGGGGGGCGACTTTGAAAAATGGTTTTTACTTTACCGAGCCTCCTCTATACGAATCCGTAAAAAACAAAAAATACGGGTCTCGTAGTTTCCGAGATACGATAGGGACGGGGAAGAAGGGGGGTGAAAAGGGGAGGTTTGGCACTTTTCCCGTAGGTTTGAGAGTTACTTGTTTACGAATCTGTCAAAATATACCCACCTCCCCAAGTGCAAGCACCTCGCGTGCTTGTGAAAAAACAAAAAAAAAAAAAAGGGGGTTGGGGGTGATGGGGGGAGATGGGGGGGTTTAGTATTTGCGTGTTGCGCGAGGTGCAAGCACCTCGCGTGCTTGTGAAAAAAAAAAAAAGATAATGGGGTGGGGGTGATGGGGGGAGATGGGGGGGTTTAGTATTTGCGTGTTGCGCGTGCTTGTGGTGTGAATCTGAAAAATAAAAAAGGGGGGGGGAGATGGGGGTTTTACATAATTAGTTTGATTAAAGCATTGCCCCTCTAAATGAATCGGAAAGAAGAAAATGTTCCAAGTCTCTTATTTTCTGAGATCCGCCTAAAGGGGGTGAGAAGGGGGGCAAGGGCGGCGAATTTGAAAAATGGTTTTTACTTTACCGAGCATCCTCTATACGAATCGAAAAAAAAAATACGGGTCTCGTAGTTTTCGAGATACGATAAGGAGGGGGGAGAAGGGGGGCGAAAAGGGGAGATTTGGCACTTTTCCCGTAGGTTTGAGAGTTAGTTGTTTACGAATCTGTCAAAATATACCCACCTTCCCATCCACCATCTGGGAGAACAATTATGTCAATGAGTCAGTCAGTCAGTCAGTGGTAATTTAGCTTTATATAGTATAATAACTAGTATTTGCGTGTTGCGCGAGGTGCAAGCACCTCGCGGGCTTGTGAAAAATTGCCCCTCAAAATGAATCTGAAAAAAAAAAATGTTCCAAGTCTCTTAATTTCCGAGATCCGCCTAAAGGGGGTGAGAAGGGGGGCAAGGGGGGCGACTTTGAAAAATGGTTTTTACTTTACGTAAATAAAAAAATACGGGTCTCGTAGTTTCTGAGATACGATTGGGAGGGGGGAGAAGGGGGGTGAAATGGGGAGGTTAGGCACTTTTCCCGTAGGTTTTAGAGTTAGTTGTTTACGAATCTGTCAAAATATACCCACCTCTCCATCCACCATCTGGGAGAACAATTATGTCAATGAGTCAGTCAGTCAGTGAGTGAGTGAGTGGTAATCTAGCTTTATATAATATAACTAGTATTTGCGTGTTGCGCGAGGTGCAAGCACCTCGCGTGCTTGTGAAAAAAAAAAATGGGGTGGCGGTGATGGGGGGCGTTTAGTATTTGCGTGTAGCGCGAGGTGCAAGCACCTAGCGTGCTTGTGAAAACAAAAAAAAAAAAAAAGGGGCGGTGATGGGGGAGATGGGGGGGGTTTAGTATTTGCGTGTTGCGCGAGGAGCTAGCACCTCGCGTGCTTGTGAGAAAAAAAAATGGGGATGTGTGATGGGGGGGGGGTGGTTGCACAATTATTTCGACTAAAGCATTGCCCCTTAAAATGAATCTGGGGGGCGACTTTGAAAAATGGTTTTTACTTTACCGAGCCCCCTCTATACGAATCCGTAAAAAGAAAAAAATACGGGTCTCGTAGTTTCCGAGATACGATAGGGAGGGGGGAGAAGGGGTCCAAAAGGGGAGGTTTGGCACTTTTCCCGTAGGTTTGAGAGTTACTTGTTTACGAATCTGTCAAAATATACCCACCTCCCCATCCACCATCTGGGAGAACAATTATGTCAATGAGTCAGTCAACAGTCAGTGGTAATTTAGCTTTATATAGTATAATAACTAGTATTTGCGTGTTGCGCGAGGTGCAAGCACCTCGCGCGTTTGTGAAAAAAAAAAATGGGGGTGTGGTGATGGGGGGGGGTTGCACCATTATTTTTACTAAAGCATTGTCCCTCTAAACGAATCTGAAAAAAAAAATTTCCAAGTCTCTTAATTTCCGAGATCCGCCTTAAAGGGGTTAAAAGGGGGGCAAGGGGGGCGACTTTGAAAAATGGTTTTTACTTTACCGAGCCTCCTCCATACGAATCAATAAAAAAAAATACGGGTCTCGTAGTTTCCGAGATACGATAGGGATGGAGGAGAAGGGGGGGAAAAGGGGAGGTTTGGCACTTTTCCCGTAGGTTTGAGAGTTACTTGTTTACGAATCTGTCAAAGTATACCCACCTCCCCATCCACCATCTGGGAGCACAATTATGTCAATGAGTGAGTGAGTCAGTGAGTGAGTGGTAATCTAGCTTTGTATAGTATAACTAGTATTTGCGTGTTGCGCGAGGTGCAAGCACCTCGCGTGCTTGTGAAAAAAAAAAAAGGGGCGGGGGGGTGATGGGGGGAGATGGAAGGGTTTAGTATTTGCGTGTTGCGCGAGGTGCAAGCACCTCGCGTGCTTGTGGTGTGAATCTGAAAAATAAAAAAGGGGGGGGGAGATGGGGGTTTTACATAATTAGTTTGATTAAAGCATTGCCCCTCTAAATGAATCGGAAAAAAGAAAATGTTCCAAGTCTCTTAATTTCCGAGATCCGCCTAAAGGGGATGAGAAGGGGGGCAAGGGGGGCGACTTTGAAAAATGGTTTTTACTTTACCGAGCCTCCTCTATACGAATCCGTAAAAAAGAAAAAATACGGGTCTCGTAGTTTCCGAGATACGATTGGGAGGGGGGAGAAGGGGGGTGAAAAGGGGAGGTTTGGCACTTTTCCCGTAGGTTTTAGAGTTAGTTGTTTACGAATCTGTCAAAATATACCCACCTGCCCATCCACCATCTGGGAGAACAATTATGTCAATGAGTGAGTGAGTCAGTCAGTCAGTCAGTGGTAATTTAGCTTTATATAGTATAATAACTAGTATTTGCGTGTTGCGCGAGGTGCAAGCACCTCGCGGGCTTGTGAAAAATTGCCCCTAAAAATGAATCGGAAAAAAGAAAATGTTCCAAGTCTCTTAATTTCCGAGATCCGCCTAAAGGGGATGAGAAGGGGGGCAAGGGGGGCGACTTTGAAAAATGGTTTTTACTTTACCGAGCCTCCTCTATACGAAACCGTAAAAAACAAAAAATACGGGTCTCGTAGTTTCCGAGATACGATAGGGACGGGGAAGAAGGGGGGTGAAAAGGGGAGGTTTGGCACTTTTCCCGTAGGTTTGAGACTTACTTGTTTACGAATCTGTCAAAATATACCCACCTCTCCATCCACCATCTGGGAGAACAATTATGTCAATGAGTCAGTCAGTCAGTGAGTGAGTGAGTGGTAATCTAGCTTTATATAATATAACTAGTATTTGCGTGTTGCGCGAGGTGCAAGCACCTCGCGTGCTTGTGAAGAAACAAAAAAAAAAAAAAAAGGGGGGTGGGGGTGATGGGGGGAGATGGGGGGGGTTTAGTATTTGCGTGTTGCGCGAGGTGCAAGCACCTCGCGTGCTTGTGGTGTGAATCTGAAAAATAAAAAAAGGGGGGGGGGGGAGATGGGGGTTTTACATAATTAGTTTGATTAAAGCATTGCCCCTCTAAATGAATCGGAAAAAAGAAAATGTTCCAAGTCTCTTATTTTCTGAGATCCGCCTAAAGGGGGTGAGAAGGGGGGCAAGGGCGGCGAATTTGAAAAATGGTTTTTACTTTACCGAGCATCCTCTATACGAATCGAAAAAAAAAAATACGGGTCTCGTAGTTTTCGAGATACGATAAGGAGGGGGGAGAAGGGGGGTGAAAAGGGGAGGTTTGGCACTTTTCCCGTAGGTTTGAGAGTTAGTTGTTTACGAATCTGTCAAAATATACCCACCTTCCCATCCACCATCTGGGAGAACAATTATGTCAATGAGTCAGTCAGTCAGTCAGTGGTAATTTAGCTTTATATAGTATAAAAACTAGTATTGGCGTGTTGCGCGAGGTGCAAGCACCTCGCGGGCTTGTGAAAAATTGCCCCTCAAAATGAATCTGAAAAAAGAAAATGTTCCAAGTCTCTTAATTTCCGAGATCCGCCTAAAGGGGGTAAGAAGGGGGGCAAGGGGGGCGACTTTGAAAAATGGTTTTTACTTTACCGAGCCTCCTCTATACGAATACGTAAATAAAAAAATACGGGTCTCGTAGTTTCCGAGATACGATTGGGAGGGGGGTGAAGGGGGGTGAAAAGGGGAGGTTTGGCACTTGTCTCGTAGGGTTGAGGGTTAGTTCTAGTATTTGCGTGTTGCGCGAGGTGCAAGCAGCTCGCGAGCTTGTGAAAAAAAAAAAAATGGGGGCGTGGGGTGTGATGGGGGTGGTTGCACAATTATTTCGACTATAGCATTGCCCCTATAAATGAATCTGAAAAAAAAAATGTTCCAAGTCTCTTAATTTCCGAGATGCGCCTAAAGGGGGTGAGAAGGGGGCAAGGGGGGCGACTTTGAAAAATGGTTTTTACTTTACCGAGCCTCCTCTATACGAATCCGTAAAAAACAAAAAATACGGGTCTCGTAGTTTCCGAGATACGATAGGGACGGGGAAGAAGGGGGGTGAAAAGGGGAGGTTTGGCACTTTTCCCGTAGGTTTGAGAGTTACTTGTTTACGAATCTGTCAAAATATACCCAGCTCCCCAAGTGCAAGCACCTCGCGTGCTTGTGAAAAAACAAAAAAAAAAAAAAGGGGGTTGGGGGTGATGGGGGGAGATGGGGGGGGTTTAGTATTTGCGTGTTGCGCGAGGTGCAAGCACCTCACGTGCTTGTGAAAAAAAAAAAAAGATAATGGGGTGGGGGTGATGGGGGGAGATGGGGGGGTTTAGTATTTGCGTGTTGCGCGTGCTTGTGGTGTGAATCGGAAAAATAAAAAAGGGGGGGGAGATGGGGGTTTTACATAATTAGTTTGATTAAAGCATTGCCCCTCTAAATGAATCGGAAAGAAGAAAATGTTCCAAGTCTCTTATTTTCTGAGATCCGCCTAAAGGGGGTGAGAAGGGGGGCAAGGGCGGCGAATTTGAAAAATGGTTTTTACTTTACCGAGCATCCTCTATACGAATCGAAAAAAAAAAATACGGGTCTCGTAGTTTTCGAGATACGATAAGGAGGGGGGAGAAGGGGGGCGAAAAGGGGAGATTTGGCACTTTTCCCGTAGGTTTGAGAGTTAGTTGTTTACGAATCTGTCAAAATATACCCACCTTCCCATCCACCATCTGGGAGAACAATTATGTCAATGAGTCAGTCAGTCAGTCAGTGGTAATTTAGCTTTATATAGTATAATAACTAGTATTTGCGTGTTGCGCGAGGTGCAAGCACCTCGCGGGCTTGTGAAAAATTGCCCCTCAAAATGAATCTGAAAAAAAAAAATGTTCCAAGTCTCTTAATTTCCGAGATCCGCCTAAAGGGGGTGAGAAGGGGGGCAAGGGGGGCGACTTTGAAAAATGGTTTTTACTTTACGTAAATAAAAAAATACGGGTCTCGTAGTTTCCGAGATACGATTGGGAGGGGGGAGAAGGGGGGTGAAATGGGGAGGTTAGGCACTTTTCCCGTAGGTTTTAGAGTTAGTTGTTTACGAATCTGTCAAAATATACCCACCTCTCCATCCACCATCTGGGAGAACAATTATGTCAATGAGTCAGTCAGTCAGTGAGTGAGTGAGTGGTAATCTAGCTTTATATAATATAACTAGTATTTGCGTGTTGCGCGAGGTGCAAGCACCTCGCGTGCTTGTGAAAAAAAAAAATGGGGTGGCGGTGATGGGGGGCGTTTAGTATTTGCGTGTAGCGCGAGGTGCAAGCACCTAGCGTGCTTGTGAAAACAAAAAAAAAAAAAAGGGGCGGTGATGGGGGAGATGGGGGGGTTTAGTATTTGCGTGTTGCGCGAGGAGCAAGCACCTCGCGTGCTTGTGAGAAAAAAAAATGGGGATGTGTGATGGGGGGGGGGTGGTTGCACAATTATTTCGACTAAAGCATTGCCCCTTAAAATGAATCTGAAAAAAAAAAAATTCCAAGTCTCTTAATTTCCGAGATCCGCCTAAAGGGGGTGAGAAGGGGGGCAAGGGGGGCGACTTTGAAAAATGGTTTTTACTTTACCGAGCCCCCTCTATACGAATCCGTAAAAAGAAAAAAATACGGGTCTCGTAGTTTCCGAGATACGATAGGGAGGGGGGAGAAGGGGTCCAAAAGGGGAGGTTTGGCACTTTTCGCGTAGGTTTGAGAGTTACTTGTTTACGAATCTGTCAAAATATACCCACCTCCCCATCCACCATCTGGGAGAACAATTATGTCAATGAGTCAGTCAGTCAGTCAGTGGTAATTTAGCTTTATATAGTATAATAACTAGTATTTGCGTGTTGCGCGAGGTGCAAGCACCTCGCGCGTTTGTGAAAAAAAAAAATGGGGGTGTGGTGATGGGGGGGGTTGCACCATTATTTTTACTAAAGCATTGTCCCTCTAAACGAATCTGAAAAAAAAAATTTCCAAGTCTCTTAATTTCCGAGATCCGCCTTAAAGGGGTTAAAAGGGGGGCAAGGGGGGCGACTTTGAAAAATGGTTTTACTTTACCGAGCCTCCTCTATACGAATCAATAAAAAAAAATACGGGTCTCGTAGTTTCCGAGATACGATAGGGATGGAGGAGAAGGGGGGGAAAAGGGGAGGTTTGGCACTTTTCCCGTAGGTTTGAGAGTTACTTGTTTACGAATCTGTCAAAGTATACCCACCTCCCCATCCACCATCTGGGAGCACAATTATGTCAATGAGTGAGTGAGTCAGTGAGTGAGTGGTAATCTAGCTTTGTATAGTATAACTAGTATTTGCGTGTTGCGCGAGGTGCAAGCACCTCGCGTGCTTGTGAAAAAAAAAAAAGGGGCGGGGGGGTGATGGGGGGAGATGGAAGGGTTTAGTATTTGCGTGTTGCGCGAGGTGCAAGCACCTCGCGGGCTTGTGAAAAATTGCCCCTCAAAATGAATCTGAAAAAAAAAAATGTTCCAAGTCTCTTAATTTCCGAGATCCGCCTAAAGGGGGTGAGAAGGGGGGCAAGGGGGGCGACTTTGAAAAATGGTTTTTACTTTACGTAAATAAAAAAATACGGGTCTCGTAGTTTCCGAGATACGATAGGGAGGGGGGAGAAGGGGTCCAAAAGGGGAGGTTTGGCACTTTTCCCGTAGGTTTGAGAGTTACTTGTTTACGAATCTGTCAAAATATACCCACCTCCCCATCCACCATCAGGGAGAACAATTATGTCAATGAGTCAGTCAGTCAGTCAGTGGTAATTTAGCTTTATATAGTATAATAACTAGTATTTGCGTGTTGCGCGAGGTGCAAGCACCTCGCGCGTTTGTGAAAAAAAAAATGGGGGTGTGGTGATGGGGGGGGTTGCACCATTATTTTTACTAAAGCATTGTCCCTCTAAACGAATCTGAAAAAAAAAATTTCCAAGTCTCTTAATTTCCGAGATCCGCCTTAAAGGGGTTAAAAGGGGGGCAAGGGGGGCGACTTTGAAAAATGGTTTTTACTTTACCGAGCCTCCTCTATACGAATCAATAAAAAAAAATACGGGTCTCGTAGTTTCCGAGATACGATAGGGATGGAGGAGAAGGGGGGGAAAAGGGGAGGTTTGGCACTTTTCCCGTAGGTTTGAGAGTTACTTGTTTACGAATCTGTCAAAGTATACCCACCTCCCCATCCACCATCTGGGAGCACAATTATGTCAATGAGTGAGTGAGTCAGTGAGTGAGTGGTAATCTAGCTTTGTATAGTATAACTAGTATTTGCGTGTTGCGCGAGGTGCAAGCACCTCGCGTGCTTGTGAAAAAAAAAAAAGGGGCGGGGGGGTGATGGGGGGAGATGGAAGGGTTTAGTATTTGCGTGTTGCACGAGGTGCAAGCACCTCGCGTGCTTGTGGTGTGAATCTGAAAAATAAAAAAGGGGAGGGGGAGATGGGGGTTTTACATAATTAGTTTGATTAAAGCATTGCCCCTCTAAATGAATCGGAAAAAAGAAAATGTTCCAAGTCTCTTAATTTCCGAGATCCGCCTAAAGGGGATGAGAAGGGGGGCAAGGGGGGCGACTTTGAAAAATGGTTTTTACTTTACCGAGCCTCCTCTATACGAATCCGTAAAAAAGAAAAAATACGGGTCTCGTAGTTTCCGAGATACGATTGGGAGGGGGGAGAAGGGGGGTGAAAAGGGGAGGTTTGGCACTTTTCCCGTAGGTTTTAGAGTTAGTTGTTTACGAATCTGTCAAAATATACCCACCTGCCCATCCACCATCTGGGAGAACAATTATGTCAATGAGTGAGTGAGTCAGTCAGTCAGTCAGTGGTAATTTAGCTTTATATAGTATAATAACTAGTATTTGCGTGTTGCGCGAGGTGCAAGCACCTCGCGGGCTTGTGAAAAATTGCCCCTAAAAATGAATCGGAAAAAAGAAAATGTTCCAAGTCTCTTAATTTCCGAGATCCGCCTAAAGGGGATGAGAAGGGGGGCAAGGGGGGCGACTTTGAAAAATGGTTTTTACTTTACCGAGCCTCCTCTATACGAATCCGTAAAAAAGAAAAAAAACGGGTCTCGTAGTTTCCGAGATACGATAGGGAGGGGGGAAAAGGCGGGGGAAAGGGGAGGTTTGGCACTTTTCCTGTAGGTTTGAGAGTTACTTGTTTACGAATCTGTCAAAATATACCCACCTCCCCATCCACCATCTGGGAGAACAATTATGTCAATGAGTCAGTCAGTGAGTGAGTCAGTGAGTGGTAATTTAGCTTTATATAATACAACTAGTATTTGAGTGCTTGTGAAAAAAAAAATTGGGGGGTGATGGGGGAGATGGGAGGGGGGTTAGCATTTGCGTGTTGCGCGAGGTGCAAGCACCTCGCGTGCCTGTGAAAAAAAAAAATGGGGTGGCGGTGATGGGGGGGGTTTAGTATTTGCGTGTAGCGCGAGGTGCAAGCACCTAGTGTGCTTGTGAAAACAAAAAAAAAAATAAGGGCGGTGATGGGGGAGATGG
The DNA here is from genome assembly GCA_943138885.2 of Tholera decimalis. Lineage (NCBI taxonomy): Eukaryota > Metazoa > Arthropoda > Insecta > Lepidoptera > Noctuidae > Tholera > Tholera decimalis. The sequence goes on from CALPBR020000022.1 coordinate 59,908, forward strand.
GGGGGTTTAGTATTTGCGTGTTACGCGAGGAGCAAGCACCTCGCGTGCTTGTGAGAAAAAAAAATGGGGGGTGTGATGGGGGGGGGTGGTTGCACAATTATTTCGACTAAAGCATTGCCCATTAAAATGAATCTGAAAAAAAAAAATTCCAAGTCTCTTAATTTCCGAGATCCGCCTAAAGGGGGTGGGAAGGGGGGCAAGGGGGACGACTTTGAAAAATGGTTTTTACTTTACCGAGCCCCCTCTATACGAATCCGTAAAAAGAAAAAAATACGGGTCTCGTAGTTTCCGAGATACGATAGGGAGGGGGGAGAAGGGGTCCAAAAGGGGAGGTTTGGCACTTTTCCCGTAGGTTTGAGAGTTACTTGTTTACGAATCTGTCAAAATATACCCACCTCCCCATCCACCATCTGGGAGAACAATTATGTCAATGAGTCAGTCAGTCAGTCAGTGGTAATTTAGCTTTATATAGTATAACTAGTATTTGCGTGTTGCGCGAGGTGCAAGCACCTCGCGTGCTTGTGAAAAAAAAAAGGGGGGGGAGATGGGGGGGTTTAGTATTTGCGTGTTGCGCGAGGTGCAAGCACCTCGCGAGCTTGTGAAAAAAAAAAAAAAAAAAAAGAGGGGGGGGGGTGATGGGGGGGGGGTTGCACAAGTATTTCGACTAAAGCGTTGCCCCTCTAAATGAATCTGAAAAAAAAAATGTTTCAAGTCTCTTAGATTCCGAGATCCGCCTAAAGGGGGGGAGAAGGGGGGCGGGGGGGGGGGGGGGGGACTTTGAAAAATGGTTTTTACTTTACCGAGCCTCCTCTATACGAATCCGTAAAAAACAAAAAATACGGGTCTCGTAGTTTCCGAGATACGATAGGGAGGGGGGTGAAGGGGGGTGAAAAGGGGAGGTTTGGTACTTTTCCCGTAAGTTTGAGAGTTACTTGTTTACGAATCTGTCAAAATATACCCACCTCTCCATCCACCATCTGGGAGAACAATTATGTCAATGAGTGAGTGAGTCAGTCAGTGGTAATTTAGCTTTATATAGTATAATAACTAGTATTTGCGTGTTGCGCGAGGTGCAAGCACCTCGCGCGTTTGTGAAAAAAAAAATGGGGGTGTGGTGATGGGGGGGGTTGCACCATTAGTTTTACTAAAGCATTGTCCCTTAAAATGAATCTGAAAAAAAAAATTTCTAAGTCTCTTAATTTCCGAGATCCGCCTTAAGGGGGTGAGAAGGGGGGCAAGGGGGGCGACTTTGAAAAATGGTTTTTACTTTACCGAGCCTCCTCTATACGAATCAATAAAAAAAAATACGGGTCTCGTAGTTTCCGAGATACGATAGGGATGGAGGAGAAGGGGGGAAAAGGGGAGGTTTGGCACTTTTCCCGTAGGTTTGAGAGTTACTTGTTTACGAATCTGTCAAAATATACCCACCTCCCCATCCACCATCTGGGAGAACAATTATGTCAATGAGTGAGTGAGTCAGTGAGTGAGTGGTAATCTAGCTTTGTATAGTATAACTAGTATTTGCGTGTTGCGCGAGGTGCAAGCACCTCGCGTGCTTGTGAAAAAAAAAAAGGGGCGGGGGGGTGATGGGGGGAGATGGGGGGTTTAGTATTTGCGTGTTGCGCGAGGTGCAAGCACCTCGAGGGCTTGTGAAAAAAAAAAAAAAGTGGAGGGGGGTGATGGGGGAGATGGGTGGGGTTTAGTATTTGCGTGTTGCACGAGGTGCAAGCACCTCGCATGCTTGTGAAAAAAAAAAAGGGGGGGGGGTGATGGGGGGAGATGGGGGGAGTTTAGAATTTGCGTGTTGCACGAGGTGGAAGCACCTCGCGTGCTTGTGAAAAAAAAAAAAGGGGGGAGGGGTGATGGGGGGGTTTAGTATTTGCGTGTTGCGCGAGGTGCAGGCACCTCGCGTGCTTGTGAAAAAAAACAAAAAATAGGGGGGGGGGTGATGGGGGGAGATGGAAGGGTTTAGTATTTGCATGTTGCGCGAAGTGCAAGCACCTCGCGTGCTTGTGAAAAAAAAAAAATGT